>VDFB02198314.1:0-20464 GCA_007258455.2 Sequoia sempervirens | reverse complement strand
GATAGAAAAGTAGTCGACACAGATATCAACCACAATTAAAAAAAACCGCTCACAATTTTTATAAGCTTTGGGAACGTGAAAAAGTATCTAATTTTAGCCAACGTTTATTTGACTTGAGAAGATTTTTCATAACAAACATGGGAGGCAAGTACAATGATTTCACACAATTGTTTGCTGATGATATTAACTTAATTTGTCATATATTTAAAACAGTTTTCTGTTTAAACTTTGCCGCTTTGTATTTAAAATAGTTTGCCACTTTAGATACTCAAACTTTGCTGTTTCAGTATATATTTGAAATTTACCGTTTAAATACATATTATTTGTTCGGCACGGAAGGCCGAAGTTCTGCCGGAGAGCATAAAGCATTTAGATTCAGAGGAGAGAGAAGGGAAAAATGTAATGAATAAACTTAGAATTTGTATTGCTTTTAGTTTTGTTTAAATTAGATCAATGAGACATTCACAAGGTTGCAATTGTCTGATAAATATGTAGGTAGCATCAAGTTATGTCTTATATGGTTTTGACTTTGTTTTTATTGTAAGGAGATTTATTGAAACTTTATATTCTCTAATTTGTATTCTTGGTTTTGCAATTCTGTATAACTTTTTTAGTATAATCCAAAAATTATAAAATATTTACAACATTCAGTTGAAGGGGAAAGTGTATGGGGAACATATATCAAGCAATGTAAAATACATTGGATAGAATGTAAATGTTGAATGTAGATAAAAGGTCTTATTCTACTTCTAGGCATGCTATGTGTATGTATATGTATGTATACAGATTATAGAATTTTAGTTTGAGGTAAGTTTCCTATATCGTAAGGAAAAAGTATGGATGTTTTTGTAGCCTTTAAGTAAATGTAGCCCAAAATCATTAGACTGGCCCTTTGGTAAAGAACAAATCTTTACTAAAAAATAGATAGGTTAAGTTTACAAGGTGGGAAAGATTCTAAAAATATTAAACAGAAATAGAAATATATATGTATATTAGTGAAGAATTATTGACATATTGTGTATATTTTTGAATGCTATTTTGCTGAGCACCATCTGTGCCTTTATCGTGTATAATAGTGAAATCAATGGCAAATATAACACAGAAGAACTTATTAAGAGAAATGAGAACTGTACAGATTCAAATGATGATCACTTTCACATGTCCATCCCTAAACATTGCACTCATATTAGAATAGGGGAAGAGAGTCAATGTAAATATCCACAATAAACTATTGTCACAAGTGAAGCGACAACTCATCCATGACTAGCTAACACAGAAGATAACTATGCCTTTGCTTCAATCTATTTAATCAATCTATGCATTCACATTTTCTTGATATTTTAATGCATTTAATTTGCACTCATGGATTGCGTACCTCTAGCCGCTAGCTTTATAAACTATGCCTTTGCTTAAATTTATCTAATCAATTTATGCATTCGCATTTTCCTGAATTTTTAAAACGAAAATGATTTATAAACCTACTCGGACGAATAGCAAAATAGATAAATGCTAATTTTCCAATATAAAAATAGCTCTCCAAATTCAAACTATACAAAAAAATAAGTAATATGTTAAATGACGAAATGTGATTGGTCGATGTTACTGAGAAAGTATCCTCGGGCGAATGTGAGTTAGTTTTCCGCCTCATATGTGAACTACTAAGGGGAGTTTAAACTATTATTTATTGTGCCCCAAAACTCAACTCTTACTTTTATTTTATAAAACATAGGTCAAAAGCATACAGATGTGGCATCATATTTGATGGTGTGGTCATGAAACCTTAGTTATAAGTAGCAGACTTGTCAAGTAAGCTACTGTAAAAAATTGAGAATGATTTGAAATTTCCACGTAGAATTTTGAGAAGCACGAAGTTGTGCTCAACTACTCAGTGTGCTATTTAGAAACAAAATAAAAAAAATCTAAAAAATTCCTAATTGCTTTCAAAGTTGTGGTCTTAGGCAAAATATAAAATTAAAAGGATGGTGGGCCATTTTAACCTATAAATATACTATTTAATCTCTCAAAATAAGCTTTTGTGCATGGCTTATAAGGAAATAGAGGTAGCCTAGAAAAGTATCTAGGATATTTGGGCTCTGTGTGTTGAAAAGGATTCGTGGCCATGCATTCAGTAAGTCCGCATGTCCTATCCAGGCTTCCACATTTTGCATGCGAATAAGGTAGAAGTCTACATGCCTTGTCTTTGCATAAATGTTGTTCTTGAGGCGTTTTCAACTAAACATCTGATGGGGATCCTGGACGCCTCTGACGGGGGAGAGCTCGGATTTTGTTTGGAAGCACAGAGGATGAGCATATACGCGTCACACCTGCCAATTGCATCATTGTGTAAGTTCTACTCTCTTCCACAAAAAAATACTGTGTAGTCAATGAATTCATGAGATAATATTTCCTTGGGGAATATCGTAAGATTGTTTTAGTTCCTTGGTCTTTACTTCCATGTTTTCCATGCATGCAGTTGTTCTTTGATGTAGCAAGCTTGATGAGGTATCAACATTTGTAGCAACACATTGTTTGCATGGAACAATGTATTTTTTTGGGAGTGGCAAGTGTGTGCAATGGTGGATCGATCTCCTATAAGGAAGGAATTTTAGGTGTTCAATGTGTTTCATTTGACATTTAATCAACAATGGGCAAGATGAGCATCAAAATTTTATATGCTTAATTACGTCCAGATCACAGCTATCGGAGGTACCAACAAGCTTTTTCAAATCAGAATTAGATAGACACTCTTCACCATCAGTGGCCTGTTTACTTCCATCAGAAGCCAATTTCCTCCTTTTGTCTACAAGCAACAATGATGTTGGTATTCCAGAAGTTCCCTGATCACATTCTAGAAGTTCAGTAGACCTTATAGAAGAAAGAGATTTCCAATAGATGGACATACATATAGTTTAAACATAGTTCTCTTGTGTACCTTGGCATCTACAGATTGCTTTCTAGTTTCTGGTTAATTGAATATCTTCAGGAGTGAAATTTTCCTGAAAACCAAATAAATTGAATACATATAATAGTTTATCAGCCTTGAAGAATTCTATTGGCCATTATCATCAAAGGATATAAGGAAAGTATCAAAATTTTGAACCATATCTTGGCATGCTTTTCAAAACTCACTTGTTTTCTAAATTTCTGCTTTGTACTTGTAAATTTTCTTTCCAAAGACCAAAAACTCAAGTTATCTAGACAACAATCATGCAATAGAACAACCTTCAGATCCTGTTTTCAAGGAACTTACTTTCTTAACAAGTTCTTTGCCAAGCAATTTAAACAAAGCTGGAAGAGGATGAAAAATATTATCATCTGTTGAGGAGTGAACCAACTTTGACGAACTTTGAGCATAATTTTGGAGCATAGAACTATTTATGTACAAGCTGCACACAACATAAATAAAGTTCATATCAAGAGCCCATCACAAATGTTTGATCATAGAGATACTTAAAACATGTCAATTCATGATGATGAATTTATGTGCAAGAAAACATTAGTCCTGACATAAAAGCAAGTTTAATTATAGTGCCTTTAGTACCCAGTCAGCCACTATATAGGTAATTGTAATTTAGTATTGGTTAGTCCAGCTTCATACTTAAAATAATGCCTAGCAGGAACAAATCTACTTAATCATTCAATTTATAACCATGTAATAAAGTGTGAAGGAAGATCGCACTAACCTGACAGTAAGGAGTATATTGTCCATTACTCCAAGATTTTCGGAAGTTGCTTTGCACTGCCTCTCTAACTTGACTTTCTCCAAGTTGACCAAAGGTGTAAGACAATGGGCCCATTTTGTAGGGATAGGACCAACCTGCACTTCTCACCATTAATCAAGAGAGTGCAAGTTCTGCTCCAAGAGTAATGATGCTAAAATCTGGTTATAAGGATACTGAACACAAATGAAGTGAATAAGGATTCTCTTGAATGCATTTTGGGAAAATTAAAATACAATACCAAACAAGATAGTCATGGAGGATTAAGGGGATAATTGTCACACATAACAGAGGGTTATATGCAGGAGAAAAAGAAAAGAAAATAAAATAAAAGATGGTGAGTAATGGTGAGCAGTTTCTTGTCGGCAATAGGTATGACAAAGGAAAGTGATAGATGTCAAGAAAGAAACTGCTCCAGTTTCAAGCACTGAACGAACTTCCTATATATCACATCAACATCAATCCATCATTATTCCACCAAGCAATGTATTCATGAAACAATAGAACAGATTCTATTAGTCCAAAACTTATTGATTCTTTTTGTCATTTTATTTCCTTTTAACCACTGGTATAAATATATGTTATCAACAATAAGCAACCACAATAATTTAAAAAAATTACCATGACTACTTTCACAGCCTTCCTTATCTTGCTAATCTAATTTGTGATCTAACTTGCCAACAACATGGGCTAAATCATTGACTTGTGGAGAGGAATCAACTGAACTTGACTCCGCAGATATCTTAGACTCATCAAACTCCAACAACTGAGAAATATAATCCAATTAGACTCATAATTTTGTCTAACATTCAACAGAAAATCCATATAATGAGCAATCAAGGAAGTCTTGTTAAGAGATGCACACTTACAGGCAACTGCATGTGGGAGGAGCCAAATCAATATTGTAAAGAAAATCACCTTCTACACATTCAATGATGGCAATATCCACAATCTGACAAGCCTACTCCACTCATAAATTCAGCATTCCATGTAGATGGGACTTTAGGCCTAGATCCATTAAAAGTATTAAGGAAAATTGTTGGTTTTTTCTTTATTGTATAACCCACATCGCAATCCATGTTAATGAGTCCTAAATAAATCATGGGTTTGGTGTTAAAAACATCATTTTTGGGGAATAACTGCATATCTAATATTGTCACTTTCAATGCTCATCTTTTATGCACAGAAAAAACTATGCTCATTTTTCACAATTTTTAATGAGGGGATTTTGATATACTCTAGTTTGAATGCTTCACTTTGCATTTTTGGTGATGCTCATTTTTAAAATCATATTTAGTGTGTAGTGTTCAGATAGCCCGTCTCTTAAATCATTATTTAGAAACAACGAAATATTTGGAAGGTTAGCCCCCTTCAGTATTCTAGCTCAAATGAACTTAATCATAAGTTTTCACAAGCATATCCACCTGACTACATTATTTAAAAAATCTTACACTGAAGATTTTTTTTTCCATCTTGTACCATATTGCAATCCATGGAACTTAAAACCATGAAAAAATAAATTTGGATCTTTTTCATTGTGTTATATTGAAATGTAACTTACCAATAGTCAGAACTGGCTAATTATATTGAAAGCGGCTGCTACAGCAGCTCAGATTCGGTCTAGTAATCTAATTAGTTGTTGCTTTTCACACTCTTTTAGCCACAGTACTCTTTTAATATAAAAGAAGGTAAGGCTCCGTTGATAGACTCATTTCCAACTCTTGTTTGGAAATACAGAATGCTTACATATAGAGCTATTTCTTTTTCATTTGACAATATAATGTATATATATAAATCTATATATGCAAAAATGTTGTATTCTGCTTCAAAAAATTATGTAATTACGGATTTGCCAAACCCACTTTGACTTCTTTTTTATCTATGTTATCCCAGTTGATTTATTGTATATGCTAGTTTTGGCCTGTTTTGCCCTTTGCAGGTAGCCCTCCACACACATGTTGGGAGAATGAAAATACCCTGTATATTTTACCAGAATTTTATTAAACTGGCTGTCCTTTCACCGAGGAATCATGCTGTGCTGTTGTTCTCTACCATAAAGAGATTTTGTTGTAATTTACTGGCAGTAAATGGTAGTGATTAGTTTCATAGTAATCACCTGAGACCACATGATCAACGTTCATATTTTCTAACTAAAATCAATGCTAATGAAAATAAACTTTCTGCAGCAAGCACGCATAGTATAAACCTCACAATAAGACTACCCATAACTCCGGCTAACATTCAGCCAGATTTTATGGTACTAAAGAAGGGTAGAAAAATTATAGGATAAATATAAGAGGGTGACTTGTTACAAACTTTAGGAATATGGTCCAAACTTGAGAGTGATATGGTATATAGATTTACAAAAATTTAAAATGTGATCCAAACCTCAGAATGTGATAGCAAGACTTATGCCATAGATTGCAGCCTGATGACGTTAACATATCTTTAAAAAGTGGTCCAAACATGACATACAGTATTCAAACATAACTATACCTAAGAATGTGGTCCAAACATGGTTGTGTGATGGCATTCCAGCACAAGGACACTTGCAGATGTTAAAAATGTGGCCCAAGCTGATTCTAGCAGCTTGTCAAACTAAATTTATAACCTAACCCAAGATTTACTAGGCATAAAGGATGTATATAACAGAATTATTTATAGAGAAGATACATAACCTTTGGACTAAAGTCAATGCAAAATCTGTATCATGCTAACTGCACCTGCTCCACAGTGGAATCTGCATACAATAGATAGACAACAACTTTTAGACTATAAGAAATAGCTGAATTGCATAACCACACAAAAAAATTAGGAAAAAAAAAAAAGCAACTATGGTCCCAAAACAAATAGCGACTAGTCCTTTCCTGAGCGAAACCAGAGGTGGTTGATTCTTGTGTTGTGTTGTTGAATATAGTGTGAATCATAGTTTTCTCAGGATGGGGTGACGTTTTTATCCCATTGAAAACTAAAAAGGGGCTATCAGGAAGGTTGTGCCCATTATTGCTGCGTGTTTCACATACAAAGAACAATTATGAATCTATCTATGAGCTAAAGATATCAACAAATTATTTTGCATTTTTCTGCTTCAAATGCAAGCATATAGATACTAGAAACCAATAAGAACATCAATCATTCCTACCATTCATCATCACCGTCAGTTTTACTCTTCGTCTCTACTTCATTATTATGCTCACTGTCTAGCACATCCAATACATAACTGAACTGATCGAGTGTTGGATCAAACCCATTGAGATCTGCTTCAACTGAAGCAAATTGTGCAAAGCAAGATCATAAAATAAAATATAAAGAAAGAATAACATGAAGTAGCAGAAGCAATGCTAAGAAACCCAAAGCCATGTCAAGCAACTACTCTCCTGAAATTTGAATTAAAAAAGCTAATCTAGCTTCTCACCTTCTGAAGCTTTTGCATCTTGGTCAGCATTGAATAAACCACTGGAGAAACCATTTGAGAAATGGTTTTTCTGCCCAAGAGGCATACTAAGCTGGCTTCCAGCTTGATTTCTTTGTGCATCTCCCAGATGCAAATCAACAAAATGTAGACTCTCTAGCTCCACAGCATGCTCTTGCTCCTCCATCTTCCTTCTAACTATTTCTGAGCTCTCAACCAATCTACAACCTGATGTTATACAAAGGTCAAACATTTCATAGGCTAGCAACATTTTATAAGCTTGCGAATTGATTTATCAAATCAGATCATTACAGTAGTCTTTTCACATTCATACCATAAGCTAGACAGATGAAATACTAATTTTTTTTGTAAAACTGTTGCTTGTAGAGCAAGGCGAATGAGCAACACCTTGTTTGTTATTTGGAGGATCCAAAGTCTCAGATAACAAACATTGTGCCTGTTTTTTACTTTTAGTCAAACATCAAAGCTACTTGTGGGATCTTACAGAGAGATGCATACCTAGATATGAATCATACTCCTTAAGATCAAGAGTGTGAGATGACAAGTATTTTGAATGTTCTCCTCTATCCGCAAACTTCCTGAAACATAACAAGGAGATTAAGTCCCACCAGAAAATTAAAAATGCAGATTTTAAAATTGCTGGAAAACTCCAAAACATAAATACTAAGCAACAAATCCAATGACTAGAAGACCAAATTATGCCAAGAAATAAGAGAACCCAAAATTCTAATTGACCAAAATAATGACTGTTTTGTATGTGCATTTCTCTATATTTTGTTTGGCTTTCCTTGATATACAACGCATGTATTTCATCATTTCATATGGCTATTCTTTAGATAGAATATATGTTCTGAATATCATTCGCCTTTGGAAACTATATTAGTAAGTTCCACATTTCAGATGCATATTATAACCGCATTAAATGAAGGGTCTTTGGTTATGTATAGAAAAGGTATAGTTTCACAGTCAGCTGATCTTTAAACCTCGACCCCAGGCATCTTGTTAATTCACTATGATTGACAGAGCTTTGCCTAAACACTAAATCACAGTTGAAGTTTGAACTGTTTCTGTGTTGTATAATGGCATTGGGAACAAGGTTTGCTTCAGTAATGTTTCAAATTCCATACCACAATTTACTGGTATGCAGATAATTTTAATATTTCTTCACTCTGCCATCAATATTCCTACATACTAAGAGGATGTAGGAAAGAATAGGCAATATCTCTAGCAATTCTAAACACTTCAAACAAAATTCATGCCGTCCAGGCTTTTTGAAAAAAAAAAGGAAACTATTATATCATGATTTCAGAAGAGTCAATAAGATCTTCAACACTAGAATTTAATTTTGAAATGCCTGTGATTGCCCTAAATCAAACAGACATACATGAGAATTGATGTGTGCATAAAACTCATATGGACATGGCGAGAAGCCTGGAGGTATGTTGGATGTTGAATCTAAATCATTTCTAATTGAAGCTTGTACTAGGCATCATCTAATATCCACAGTAGCTTGTTTTTGGGATTGGAATGTAATTGAAGAAGGATGACATGGTAGCAGTTCTCGAGGTTTTGTGGGAATGTAAGCCCGATTTCCAGGAAGTTCTTACTTATTATCTGCAGCTTTTGGAGAGGAAGTAGAACTTGCAGCATGAGTTCTCATGTCAGCTAGAACCATAAGATTAAAAAATAAACAAAGATAATGCTTACTGTCAGCCATTTAGAAATAGCCCTAAATAAATTATGCTCGAGTAGTTGTTTGAAATTCCTTGGTAAGTTCTCTAATAAACCACAGGAAACATAAGTAATGAGAGCCACGTCACATGGGAAAATGGATTGAAACAAATACTGTTTAATATCATTTAGATTAGCACAAAGATTTTGTTAGAGGACCACTCTGGGTTTAGGTAATTTGCAAGGTTCAGCTTAATCCCTTATGAAATCTGGAAACCATATAAAGCGAATGGAAAGAAATATCCTTATAATATTTCATAGGAAGGGCCTTACAGGAAAAATTAGCTGTCAAGCTGGGCAATAACCTAAGACAAAACCTTTACCATGTTGCAATTAGACACAGATTACTTTGACTAAAAGCTAGTGTTCCAAAGAAGAGATCGCGCTATACTGAAGAGAGAATCTTAACGTGTTCCAAAGAAGAGATAGCATCATTACACCTTCTCCAGAGAATTGCTTCAAATAAATTTCATGCAGCAGTGTTAAATAGTTTCAACCCTAACTTTATTAAACGAAAACACAAAAACTAATAATTTAGATTTGTACAGTTACCCGTTTGTCCAGCTTCGCCCTACTCTAGGGCACAAAGGAAGGTGGAAAAGTTTCGATAAAATGGCAGTAGACTAAAGAGAAGTGAAAATGCCATTGATAAAGAATTTCCTTATAATATAACATTTTAAGGACATATTTTTTACACAGCGTGCAACACCCATCTTTGAAATCAAATTCAATATATGAAAAAATGTTTTAGAATTCTTACCTCCCACGCAGGTGGGATGTGCCACCAGCGCGCTTGCAGAGTTCCTGCTCTTAACACCACGATCACAACGCTAACAACATCTGAAATTGTCACCCTTTTTGTGTTCAGTTCTGTAGCGAGAAAACCCAAAATTGAAATAAAAGTTATACAAAAATTAAAAAATGAATACTGATGAGACCCAAAAAAAGGAAATTTAATGTCTATCGCACATGCATTACACTCACAAACAAGTAAATTGTTGTGCAGAAAATTAAAAAACCATTGATAGACGATATCTCATGTTTAGACCAAACTAGGCAATCAGTGCCACTCTGCCACAACTTGAAGCTATGCATTAATTAAAAAAGCTCTGTAAGAATTGGTGGGAGATGGTAGACTGGCAGATAGATGATTGAAAATTCCTAAATCTTAATCTATCATCTATGGATGTAATCAGTTGTATCAATACAAAATAGAAGGTTGATAAAATTCAAGGCATCCTCTCTCGTGACCAACACTTTGTAGAAAAAAATGTAATAAGAGCAAGGATAACTGCCCCAATTAAGGCCCCTTCCCACAATCATCCTTGCTGTTAATAATACTCCTCCATTTGTTTCCTCGAAAGAACATGTCCAAGCAAAGATGGAGCGCATGAACCATCTCAATTAATCATATCACATGGGCTACTTCCAAATTTAGAAAAAATGGCACATGCCATGCAAAATGAAGACGTGTGCCTTCTGGTTAAACCGCCTGCAAAATTTTATAAAGCAAATCCTATTATATTTGAAAACATTGCAAATTTCTAGTTACCCCACCGTGTTTTTTGAAACAAAAATGCCAGTAGCATAGATTGGCCTGCGCTGACTAATTAATATTAAATATGATGTCAAGAAAGAAACTGCTCCAGTTTCAAGCACTGAACGAACTTCCTGTATATCACATCAACATCAATCCATCATTATTCCACCAAGCAATGTATTCATGAAACAACAGAACAGATTCTATTAGTCCAAAACTTATTGATTCTTTTTGTCATTTTATTTCCTTTTAACCACTGGTATAAATATATGTTATCAGCAATAAGCAACCACAAGAATTTTAAAAAATTACCATGACTACTTTCACAGCCTTCCTTATCTTGCTAATCTAATTTGTGATCTAACTTGCCAACAACATGGGCTGAATCATTGACTTGTGGAGAGGAATCAACTGAACTTGACTCCACAGATGTCTTAGACTCATCAAACTCCAACAACTGAGAATATAATCCAGTTAGACTCATAATTTTGTCTAACATTCAACAGAAAATCCATCTAATGAGCAATCAAGGAAGTCTTGTTAAGAGATGCACACTTACAGGCTTGATTTCCCCATTCCAAAAGCAATGTACTGCTAAAAATCCAATTACACCAGGAATGATATATAGAAGGGCAGGCTGCAGATTTCAAAATGACAATTTTGAACAATATATACAAATGACAAACAATGAAAAGAAAGATTCTGCCCTAATGCAGGATAAGAGCCTCCAAGAATCTGAAGCCTAAACTGAATTCTACCCAACTTACTTGTGCTGCTTGAAACCAGTTCATCACAATGATTGTGACAATAAGACCTATTGAATAACCAAAGAATGCACTCCTAAAATATCGCTCTCCCTTTCCTCTTAAGACATCAAAACGCAAAGCCAAAGCCACAAAAATGCCTACAAACAGATACATAAAAGATGAAATTTCTTGCAAAAAACGGAGAGATTCTAAAAATTGAGCTTCATGGTTAGTTAATGGCTAGAAACTGTGAGATCCGGTCCTATAGAATCCTCTACCATACGCAAACTGGTCTAACCAAGCCTAACTATTTGGCGAAGATACAAAGTAATAGCGATGCATACCAAGTGGATTAAATCTATATTAAATGACCAAAGTACCCTGGCCATGCGTGGCCACCAAGCTATTCCAGCACCTTCACCTCCAGCCAAATGCCATTTAATGCATTTAATTTGCATTCATGGACTACGTACCTCTACCCGCCAGTTTTATAAACTATGCCTTTTCTTAAATTAATTTAATCAATCTATGCGTTTGCATTTTCCTGATTTTTTTTAATGCATTTAATTTGCATTCATGGATTACGTACCTCTAGCCGCCAGTTTTATAAACTATGCCTTTGCTTAAATTTATTTAATCAATTTATGCTCGGTGATTTTCCTGAATTTTTAAAACGAAAATGATTTATAAAGCTACTTGGACGAATAGTAAAATAGATAAATGCTAATTTTCCAATATAAAAAATAGCTCTCCAAATTCAAACTATACAAAAAATAAGTAATATGTTAAATGGTGAAATGTGATTACTAATGCCGCTGATTAAACGATTCCAAGCTAATGCATAAGTATTCATGCCCAAGGCAAGAACTAATAATAAGAAAAAGCTTAGATTACTGTTAGAATGAAACTATTGAATCTTTTCATGGAAGATAAGAAAAATGATTGCAAAGGCCTTCCATGTGCGCAAAGAAAGAACTTTAAAAGAAAATCAAAGGCACGATTTCATATTCATCAAAGGAATGAGATTTCAACCCTGACAAAGGCAATAAAATGTTGAATTAGAGACATAAAACGCTGGCAGATTTTATATTCATCAGAGGCATGCAGATTTCAACGCTTACAAAAGCATAAAAGGATGCATAAAAACCTATGAGAACCTGCAATAACTTTAGAAATCATCAAGTGAATGTGTAAAG
Organism: Sequoia sempervirens; assembly: GCA_007258455.2. Taxonomy (NCBI): domain Eukaryota; kingdom Viridiplantae; phylum Streptophyta; class Pinopsida; order Cupressales; family Cupressaceae; genus Sequoia; species Sequoia sempervirens. Next base: position 8,099 of record VDFB02198314.1, on the reverse strand, counting down.
TTGAATTCCAGAATGTTTTCCAACTAGTTGTTTTTAAAGAATTGCTACAGAGGCGCTTGTTTGCTTAAAGAGTAAAGTATTCATCATATTAGTCATGTTAATAAAATAGGGGCATCGTTGTAGGTGTTGAATTCAAAATGTGGATATCCTACACATGAACCTCAATGTCACCAAAGAAATATAATCATGCATGCAAAGATGGCAGGGTATGCATATTAAAAAGCGTTAGATTTTCCAACAAGAAGTACGATTTAACATACAAAGGTCAAATTATATCTCATGCATGTAATAATTGCAAAGAAGGCTTTAGAAACTCTTATGGAAATGCAATTAGCAAGAATTATAAAATCAAAAGAAAAGACAATTGGTGATAGGCCCTCATCCTCTATGTCATGCAAATAAATAAAGTGAAGAAGTATTTGGGAGGATAGCATTCAAGTATATGTGTATTTCCAAGGGTTTCGAAACCTAGGTTCAATGATCAAGAAATGCTTGTAGATTAATGAAAATGTAAAAGCATCGATAAACCATTATTACCAAATCTATGAAAATAAAGCCATAATGTATAGTCAAAGCCACATAACGCTCAATCTGCCTCAAAGAAAAGAAAATCTTGCAAAGAACTATCTAAAAATCAGGGATATCAAGAAATGTTGAGATCTATGAATTTTTCCTAAACATGCAAGAGATTGACTCAACACATCACAAAAAATTCCAAGCTAAAATGAAGTAATAAATGAACTAGGGAAATGTCCCACCGAGCATCCCAAATGTACGATGAGGGAAATGGAGATGTTCAAATCAAAGGATTCAAACTGATTCGAACATCATATCAATGAAGTTATTGATAAGAACACACACATGCACAACAAAACAACCAAATAAAACACACATGCATGTAAAACTAAATTACTCCATTGTTCTCCTATTCAAAAGATCTTGTGTTCATATTCATTTTCTCTCAGAGCATGCACAAGAGGCTATGTGAAACGGAATAAGAGACATTCAAATCAAACCCAAAATACAAGAGATTCAAATGATATGATAAAAACTACTATGCTATGAGAAAAATGCAATGTAACATAAAGCTAAAGCTAAGATTGAAATACAAATATCACTAAGATCATGGAAGAAGATGCAAAGCATGGAGATATGAAATTCTTGTGTAGGGGAAAAATGAGAAGAGAGTCCTATTTAAATAGGCATTTTTAGGGTGAATACAAGTTGTGGAAGGAATGTGGGATAAAAGATTGTCTTGGAGGAAAAATACCCCACATGCATGGGATGGGTAAGATAAAAGATTAAAATGGAGAAAATACATTTAGATGGTAAATGGATAATTTAATGAATATGCGTGATATTTTAATGATTAAATGAATATGCAAACACATGAAATATGTAAATGCATTAATGTATGAATATTTTATAATGGATAAATTATTGTGAAAATTAGTTTAGTGAAAAATGATTATGGACTTGTAAATGATTTTATGAGATGAATGGATAAATGGATTTATGCCAATGGATCAATAATGGATAGATTATTTAATAATTTAATGGAATATGCAAATGATATTTTAGTGATCAATGCATAAATGATAAATGATAAATGATAAATGAATAATGCTTATTGATTCCTATAAATGCTTATAATATGAATAAATGGTTATAATATGGAGATATGAATATAAAGGTGACCAATTGAAATATGCAATGGGTAAAAGTGAATACAAGGATGATTTTATGTGTCTACACTAGCTGACCTGACTCCCATGTTTATCAAAAATTCATTTAGCATCCCACTGTTTGATGAGATGGAGGAAACTGAGAAAGAATACGCCATGCATGTTTGGAAAGCAAAACCAACGGGGTGCAAGAGAACTAGATCAACTAGACATGGTAGGGTGAGAAGAGGGGCAATGCCAACAAGGTACACCAAAAGTTATATAGAAGTTAATTTTTGGAGGAGAACAACAACTTCGTAACACTATTCAATAGAGTGATGGGCCTGCCTACTTCAACAATTTTTGAGGAATGGATGTTCTATAATTGTTGACGAATGGATGTTCTACTTCATAGAAGAGATCTTTAGAGAAGAGGCTAAGTTTCACTGGGCCAAGATTATTAGTGAAAACCTACAAAAAAAAAATGGCAGTGAAGAAAAATCAAGAGTTCTACATGACCTCCTATCTTGTGTACCTTCTATTGGTAAAGTTACCCTACAAAGGATTAGACTATGTTGGCACCTAGGGAATGAAGAAGGGGAAAAATATAGTTTATGATTGCTATGCATAGCTCGAGTACAAACATTACAAGAAGGATTACAACAGGGTCAACAATGCATTTATCATGCACATCATTCAAACCATGGCAGGAGATTATCATAGGAGAATTTATCACAATGCAAAGGTGTTGGTGAAAGGCTTTGGGTATTGGTTCATTCATGTCCTCGAATTTATATAAATAAGAGCTAAGGGATTCTCAGAATTCTCATATTGATTGCCCTAATACACAAATGATAGAATCATACTGTTGGAGCTTACTTGGAAATTATAGACTACCCACACTTTATTGCATAACAACACCATGTCGAGGTCCCATACCCCATTGTCTTTGGTCAAGGAGTATATTCCTGTCCTACAGCCCCATGTGCAAAATATTTAGAGAAAGTGTTCGCTGAGTACAACAATGAGCTGCATACAAAGAGATGAGGCTTAGATCTCCTTTAATCCTCTTGGAAAGTTCAAGAAGTAGGTTGGAAGGCAGTATGCCAATAGGCTGCACATTGAATATTTTTGGGTTAATTGTGATGATGACTGTGAGGTCTAAAGGTGACATTACATGAGAATGATTGCTAAGTTTGTAAAATCCATAAATTTATATCCAGTCCTTGATCAAATTGTTGACAATAAAAAATATTCTCGATGAAAGATATAATGCTTTGATCGATGTGCCTTTTCCCATTATTGATTGGGCTGAGCTGGAGGTCACATATTTAAATATTGTCACTCACCTAGTAGAATAGATAACTAAGGAATGGTTAGATGACCAAATAGACCAATTGCAACAACAAGGTGCATAACTGACTGATGGAGAATTGGAGGATGAAATAGAAAGTGAAACTAATAGTGGCACTATTATGGGCTCTTCAAGTGAGGCTCCCAAGTCTTCACTCGTCACTAGATTAAGAAAATAGAAAGACACATCATAGTAGTATCCAAATCAAAAAGTGTATACAAGGAAGGCTATCGAGGGGAAAAGCCCACCAAAGAAACCAAAGAGAATGAGAATTTTTTTTCCGAACATGCTTGGCATCCAAGAAGAAGGGTCTCTGCCCCAAGAGGAGGAAGAACCTGAGCAACCACATTCTCCACCCCACACTACCTCCATGCTCCCATCAACCATTGCCACAACCCCATCTCCCTCTACTCCTCAATCACTTCTGATGTCATCTCCACCTATTGGGGACATCTTTGTCCACCTCACCTCCACCTCTCTAACTACTCTTGTGGTTGTGCTTGATTCCTCTTCCTCCACTACTTTGCCACAATCATCTTCCTCACTCCCACCTCCACTACCAACTATTTCCACTCTGTCACCTTCTTTTCCCACAACCTCTATGGCACCCCTCACCTTACTTGACACCTTCACCTCATATTTTTAAAATGTGCCATTTCAGTTCTCTGAGGTTATTCTAATCCCTCAAGTCAAAATGGCTATGCCCCAACTTACTGTTGCCTTGCCTCTCCCTCCACTTCCTACCAAGCCACCAAAGATGGAGGCTACAATGCAAATCTCTTAAGATATAGAAAGGTTAAGTGAGGAATAGTCAAAGGAAATAGTTTTGGATGTAACTAAAGAGCTTGAGGACTTTGACTGAGATGATTATTATGAACATGTGGAGGAGGGCTTAAGAATTGATTTGGATGAAGTGGCCTCTAATGAAGAAGGACAACAAACGCTCAAGGATGGAAATGTAGGTAAGTTTAATACTTACTATGATTTTGAAACTTTAGATCAGGAGCAAGAAGGTGATAAGCTTGAGGAGCATAAGGGTGAAGAGGCAAGCTTAGAGGAGCATCGCCCCGAGGAAGGGAAGGTTGATAGAAAAATTGATGTGGAGAAAGTTGATGAGCCCCTAGGAACTGGAAAGATGAGGGCCCACAACCTGAAGAAGTACTTCTCATAGGAGAGAAAGATAAAGAGGAGGAATATACAAATAAAATAGATGTTGGACCTGATCAAGAAGCTAAGGTTGAGCAAGTAGAGAGTAAAAAGCCAACCTAAGAAGAGGATGTTAGTACAAGGAATGAAGAAGTTGCTAAGAAAGATAAGGGGAAAGAAATGACACAAGAAGAGAAGAAAAATGAACAAGAAGAAAAAATTGAGAATGCCCCTAGACATAAAGAGGAAGAACCTTCAAAAGATTAGAAGGAGTGAATAATTAATTCACCACTGCATCCCCATATCATTAGATAGAAGTACCCTCATGGTTGGAGTAGTAGCTAAAAGGGAAAGCTCATGTGCTCGTAGATCCCAACGCTTGTTTGGAGGAAATACGAGAAAAAACATAGGTGAGGACTTGAGAAAAGAAGAAGTTGAAGATTAGGACACACATCACTATAAATTCCTCTAGTTCCATGATATTGTAGCTAGCCACCCTGACAATAGAAAAGGATGCAAACACCTTGCAAGGCAAGGACTACCAAGTGACCACCATCAATTTGGGCCTTACATATAGAGCCTAAAATATTGATGAATTTCAAGGGTCTATCTCTACAATCCTCCAACAAATGAACAAGGACAAGTCAATGAAGTAGGAGATGAAAGCACAAGTGGTTGAATTGACTACCTACATATAGCAATGGACAAAATCTAGAGAAGAAGCTCCATTGGAATTGCATTCACCCACCTTGTTGTCAAAATAAGAATTCAATAAAATAGAGAAGATGAAGAATTGAGCCAAGTCTACCTGAGACTAGTTCAAAAGAGTTATTGACATGGGTGACAAGGGAATTCACTATACTGCCATAATGCATAATGAATATTGGGTTTTACAAAAGGAGGTCTCTCGAGTAGGAGAACGAGGTATTTAAAGAGTTTTTGGAACTCTATAGAATCACATACCCAAAGCTAGAGAGCATTCTCAAGCTCTCCCAAGCAATCTAGGAAAAGGAGTTAGCTCTATTGAAATAAGATTGCTAGCAGCTTGAGGTATGGCTACTCAATTACGAATATAGGAAAAGAGTTATGGAGAATTCCTTAATTGAATTGGAGGCCAATAATGCAAAAATCGTGGATCATTAGTTTGAATGTGATGTTTTCCTAGAATTGATGGAAGGGTATGAGATGCCAGTGTTGTAAGTAGATTGGGAAGCTATAAAGGGTGAATTCCATAAAAGAATGGAGCAAGGAGCCATTGACACTTTTTCGGTAGGCTTCACAAATTTTTTTGCGTGAGCCCTTTGAAAGTCAAATAAAATGGTCAAAGTAGGGGAAACATTCATAAAGCATCATGACCAAATGGTGGAAAGATTCAAGCGTATCACCTTCTAGATCTCAAAATGTGACTTCTCCGAGCAAATGAAGCTCTTGGCTACCATTGGAATTTTTTTTGAATATGCCACATTACAAAAAGAAGTTGGAAATCCTGTAATAGATGATGAATTTTTAAATAGGTAGCAACAAGACAAAATAGGCCACAAGAAAAAATAGGGAAAAGAAAAAATAGGGTATTTTATATTGTAAATTTTGTACTCTTATTGGGTGATATGAATACCCTAAGTTAGAATGAATTTGAGCCATTCATTTTAAATTGATCTTGACCATTCATTCTACTTTTTGAAAACTACAAATAGGGGCTTGCTCCTCATTTTCAAAGGAGATATGTGTTGTTATATAAAGGAAATCTACAGTAATTTATAAAGAAAAGAATTCAAGTTAATGGTTTCTTTAAGTTTTCTCATTGTGTTTGCATGATTCAGTCTCTAAAAAGTTTATTTCAGCATTGTTCATTTTTTTTAAGTTTATTTGCAGCTTGTATTCACGTTCAGGTTTAATGGTGGTTGTATGTTGTAGTATTTGATGCATTTCTAGCTCATACTTTTAATAATTTATTAATGATAAATTATTGTGTAAAGTTAGTTTGATCCATTTCAAATGTTGCACTTAAGTTCAACTGTTTGTTCATGCTTAATGGATGAATGGATAGTCTAAAAATCTGTAAAGAGCCTTAGGATATTGCACTAGTTTTGTGATATTGTAGGACATTCTTGGTTAAACAAAACTCAGTTTGGGGAGTCCGTCTATAATAATTTCAACCATTTTTACTATTGATCATAGTTTTAGAATTAGAACAACTTCTTTCAACCCTTCATCCTTTTGAATTTTCTTTTAAAATTTGAATTAAACATAAGTTTCCACCATCATAATAGTGTCATATCTGATGAGCAAGAAGAGTTTTAGACTACTATTCTAGCATTTGTAGTTACTACATTCATAATTTCCAAAATTCTAAAACCCCATTACAGACCCATGAAACTCCATGCTTTGTGAACCATAAAGGCCCCTTGTGATTTCAATCAAATCATATCAAACAACTGAATTGATTTTGTATAGTCAATAATTGACACATGAGAGACCTTTGGATATTTTCTGCAATCTGTTTGTAGGGAATTATCTTTCAAGAGAGACATCACACTTATGTGTTGTCTATGTTGTGAGGTAAAAAAACACCCATCAATAGGACTCATACACTAGAACTGGTGTATCAGTCCAGTTAGGGTTTTCTAAAACTTCAAAGCCTAAATCTACTCCTCAATATCTAGTCTATCCCTTCTACTTGATCTTTTGATTCATAAACCTAACTTGCAACATGTAGAAGTCTTCCAATGATATTCAATGCAAGGTGACAACTTTGACAACTTTGAATAATTTAAAAACTTTATCCAAACTTTCTCTTCAATGTTCCTTCAACCTAAACCTACAAATTACACACTAAAGAGAGGGAAAAATGTTATTTTGTTAGTAGAAAGGGGTTTTCCTTGGTCAAACCAAATTTTGGTAATGAAACCTTGAAATGAAATGAAACATGAATGGAGAATGATGAATGAACAAAATAATATGATGCAACTCACCAAACCCTAGAAATAAAGTGTTGTGAACATGTATGAAGTTGCTTCAATGAATGTAGATCTTGACTCTTACTTGAATGTGATAGATCTTGAATTAAATGCTAGCTTGAATCATAAAACCCTATATCATAAATTTTAGCTCAAAAACAAACATGATGCATGAAGACTTTGACATAATTCTTGATGCTTGAATGATGCTCTAAAATTCTTGATAATCATCCCTTAAATGCTCTCACAAAATTATTAGGTGAAAATGAGTGAAAAAACCTTGTATTTATACTTAATTATGCCAAATTTCTTGAAATTACAACACTACAAGCTGACATCAGATCTAGGAGAATAAAACCCCACCATGAATTTGAATTAATTTTAATTTTGGGCCACACAGAACTCATACAACCAAGGTGGAATATGATTCCCATTAGGCATAATTTATGGGACCAATTTTAAAAGTGCTTTGAAAAGTGTAAAATCTAGACCGAGACCCAAAAGCCTAGGTGGGACTCATATGCCCAAGGTGGCATATGAGTCCCAAATCACTAAATCTAGTCCACACAACCTAAAAACACTTGAATTATGATTGGATGTTGATTTATGGCAGGATTATCTTTGAAAAGATGTATTAATTAAGGCTTGCAAATGTAAAATAAGGCCAATTAAAGCATAAATAAGCTCAATTATTAATGAAAACCCTTAAAAAGTGTGAAAGTGTGTTACAACACTTTACAACACTCCAAATAAGTTTCAATTAAGTTTATATAATTTACAAATGCCCAAGACCTAATGTGAGTGTGTTAAACACATTACAACACTAAGTAGAGTCATCATTAATCTCAATTTTACGAGGGCCCAAACAAGCGTGAAAATGACACCTAAGAACATTTTTCAACACTACAACTAATATTTTCCATTTGGCTAATAGTTGAAATTTGGAAATCCAAAATTGGCTAATAGTTTGAGCTATAA
>VDFB02198313.1:0-19894 GCA_007258455.2 Sequoia sempervirens | reverse complement strand
TAGTATTAATTCTACATTAATAATAAACTTTTTTAATGGCTTTTCTCACAATTAGAACAATATTTAATGTGTGTCAAATAGTAAAGTAACATGCAAAACAATCAACAAAACAGGGAATCACACCTAAAGTTACATAACACACTAGTTCATCTAGAGAAAACTTAGAAGGGTAGAATAGCTCCATCCCACTCACTATTCAATGTATTTATATGAGGAAATCCATCATTAAAATAGTCTTTTTGGATCTCTAGAACAACAATGAAACTCTTGTATCTCCACTCTACAATTGCACTACATAAGAACCATGCAACACAATCTTTCTCTTTCACACAACAATGGGAGTGATTGCTCCACCAACTGAATCTACACATTAAGTCCTTGAACACTCTTTATTCCTCTTTGCTCTTGAAGTGATCAAAGATGTATTGGTTTCCCTAAAATGGCAATGGCTAGCCTTGCATTACCATCTTACCATTTAAATGTCCTCATGAGAATCCCAATCAATTTAATGGATTTCAATAGAAAAAAACTATGCTTGATGCATGCTAGATAGACACAAACCACCATGGATCTATGGTGAGGTAGACATGAGAGGTTTTGAAGGATAATTTCCTAGCAAAAGATGCTCGCTACTCTGAAACCTTCTAATATACGAAAAGAAACAAGCATGCCCCTTTACAATGCCAAATAACTACAAAAAGGGTTAATTTTTTTGTCATCTCACTCCACTACCCTAAAATGACATTCAACATGTCATCAATACTAGGTCTAGCCTACAATAGGTGATGACATTGTTCTTTATAGCTACAAATGTATACAATATTATAAACTACATGTAAAAACTTTGCTCCACACATAAACCCACTACATATTCATATTATCACAAAGGATTATGTACAAAACCAAAGATCTTCTTATGTAGTAAGAGAGGTACATGAGCAATAATTAAGATCTCATTACACAGTAATTGGGATCCTCTTGATAGAAGCTAAATCACATCCACAATTATATAGAGCTTCTTGCAAAACAACTAATAATTTATGTAGCAATTGACATCCTCTTGCATAGCAATTGACATCCTCTTGTGCAACAACAAGGATCACTTGAGTAAAAATGAAGATCTACTTATTTTTTTAGTTTTCAATATTTTATGCCCCAACCTACAAAAAATTAATAAAATTGTGTGCTCCAATGTCCTTGTAAGTCTATATTGAAAAATAATCTTAGATAAGATCCGTCGAGGTTTAAGACAACTATATGTGTTTTTATATAAGGTTTAACATAAGCCAATCTGATAGTTTCCATTGAATTGGCTAAATCTATTTTAACAATACTATCTTGTGCTCATGAGCACTATGTGTTTTAACTACATGGGCATGGAGATTTGAATTATGATGGTATGAATGGACCACTTACATAGTATCACATGTCACCTTGTTAAATCTAATGGCAGTCCAATGATCCTTTTATTATGATTTGTGTTTCTTCATAGGATTATGTGGACTCAACAATGAGTTATTGTTTTCCACATGTTTCATTAGTGGTGGTGGTGGTGGGCCTGACTTCTTGTTGAGGTATAATTTCTCTATCTACTAATGTATGATAGCTATGATGAAGATTTAAAACTAAGGTGTTAATTTCCTTTATGCCAATGGGTTGTTTTGAGGATAAATACTAATTTTCTAAGTGATATAAAAAGTATAACTTGATGCTATAAACAAAAAAATTGATTTGTTGGTTAGTTTTAGGGATTTTCCCTGCTCTAAATCCCCTATAATTTGAGTAAAAAATCAAATTGAATTAATAATTATATATCTCATTCTATTTTTCTCTCATCTTCAAGTATTTTAAGTTCATGAAAGGTATTTAAATCAAAATTTATATTTCTTATGAGTGTCTCTATGGTTTATTTCTTACTTTTAGGGTGTGGCATACCTAAGGTTACATTTCCTAACTTCGTGGTAGATTGATTAGTTGGCCTACATACAGGATTGTAAAATGAATCAATGTAGTTTTTTGTTTTTTTCCTATTTTTTCATGTGTATTCAACTTTATTGGCTATGAATTATTGAGTAATTGCTTATACACCAATATGTCAACATACTTAGAGGTTTGAAAATATTATCTATAGAACCTTGCTTATGGTTTATTTTTTAATGCTTGATTTTCATGGTGAGAATACACTTGTGAAGGTGGTGATCACATGATGGTTAATAAATTTCTAATTTGAATCAAGATTTATCTTGTAATGGTATTCTTTATTACCAATTGATCCCTTAATTAATAAAAAAATATTTCATTTTAGTATATTGAAGCATAATTTTTACTTTTATTATAACATAGTATTCATTATTTTCAAATATTAAGAGATATTGTCATAAACTCATAATTACATAGGGATATGTTCATAACAATCATACTCATCTTTAGATCCCATTGCTATAGAAAAAAAATGATGGAAAACTAGTGACTAACAAACAATAAAAGGGTTGTTTTAGTGACACAATAGGGTAAGTGCAAGAAGTTGGGTCCGCAAAGAGGGGAAGTTTCATGCAAATTTTTTTTTTGAAAAGAATAGGGACATGAGCCTTACATCAAAATGTGTACCCATTATGATTTAGGATCCCATCCTAAAGGGTACCTATTGTAAAAAAAATAAAAAACCCAACCCACGTTTTGATTTGGTTTCAAGATTGGGAAAGTCATGGTAGCTTAAACCTTAGCCTTGGACCCGCAAGTACAAGATCATGGTAATGTTAAGAGAAATAACTGACTTTGGCAATATGGCTAATGATTTTTTTTAAATTGTTTTGTGAAATTAAAACCCATTTTAGATCACAATGTCTAGTTTTCAAATATAAAAATTTTTAATGATTAGATTATTTTTTCTATTTTTTAATTAATTTCTAAGGAAACTAGTCCATAAACTTGAAATGTCAGGTTTTTGTATTTTTTAAGAACTTTAAATTTGTTAATGTTGTTGCAAAAAAATAATATGACATCAATCTAAAAATATTTAAATAATGAAAAAAAATAAAAATGATTAGTTTAGGTCAAAGTATGGTATCTGTACATGAAGGTTTTCAAAACAGCAAATAGGGCCAATAAAAAATTAATAAAAAAATGTTTAGAAAAAAAACTTATTAAAAAATATCCTCATAAATATTTAGTTTATTACACATTTTCCCCCAAAATAAATTAGTAAATATATTTAGCTCAAATTATGGTATGCACTTGCATGGTATGGTACACTTAAAAAATAGCTCTATCCTAAGACAACTTGCAAAAACAATGAAAACCTTCTACAAGAGAGTATGCAAGAAATCAACTTTCTTGATATTAAGATCTATCGAATATGATGATGAGGTATGTTACAAAAGTGTACAATGACATTGCTTATATAGACAAGGTGTGATGAAGTACCAAACATTAAATGATTGATGTTATTATTAAATGACATGAGCTATCATTAAATGACCTAGGAATCTAATATTTAATAAAATATAAAAAGATAAAATCTCACCTAAACAACTTAAATATTCCTATGAACTAAGTGGAATTAACATGTAAATAGGACCCCACTAATAACTAGTTAGGAAAAGTACTTATTTACACCAAAATCCCCTGGTGCAGGAGCACCTGGGAAACACTAGGTTTTCAAGAAGTCTAGAATGAAGTTTTATTTTGTTGTGTTATTTTGAGGTCATGTTGACCATTTAGTTAGAATTTGAGGTTTATGAATAATTCTTGATCTGTTGTGATCATTAGAATTAGAAGTGAAGAGGATGGATGGGTTTAGGAACTAAACTTGCTTAGGTTGTTAACAATTGACAAGAACTGAAAAACACAGTGGGTTTTACAACTCTTACTTTTAGGTCTTGAATAAGTCTGACCAAGGAAGATAACTGATTGAGGGACCTTATTTAAGGTGAGCCTCAACCTGAGAGTGGGGTTGGAAGTCTTGAAATTGTGTAAACACTTAGTGGATTGAAAGAAAACAGCGCTTTTGTGGGTTATTTTCTGATTTATGTCTAAAAGTAGGGTTTAAATGGATTGAATCTGTTACTGTTTTGCATGTAGGATGTAGTGTTGATAGAATACAAGTTGTGTGTGCCATTTTCTAGTCTTTTTGATTCATTTCCATTCATAGTTTGTAAATAGTTCACTTTTACCCTGTTGATGGTCTGAACCAGACAGTTTTGAAGAAATGGAGTGCTAGACCACTTTCCCACAGTACAAATTGTATGGCCCTTTGGGAACAGTGCCTAGACTCCATGTTTGTATATATGGTAGGCTGTAGGGGTTGGGAAAGGTCAGGAGTTGTTGGAAATATCTTTCCCTAGGCGAGCTAGAGTGGTGCCCAGCTAGGAAAGCAAGAAGTGCAGAGCACATAATTCCACAGGGGTGTCAAGTTCTTGAAAATTTTCCTTTTGGAGGTGGTAGGTAAGTGCCTTACCTAGGTATGGTATGAAGGAGAAGGATCCATCAGATCATTTGATGTGAGAACAAGTAGATAGTTTGAAAACGGCCAGACAGTGGCTTAAAAACCCTAGAAAATGCTCATTTTCAAATTCAAGCATTGTATGGACAGTTGAGGCTTAAGTCCTCAAAAATCCTTGAAAAGAGTCCATTTGATACAAGAATCACAAAGAAAGAAGGAGTGTCTTTTGGGAAATTTTTGAGCAAAGACCAAATTTCTTGGTGATGGAGGCCTAATTGGGGCTCAAGGGCTAGTAGCCTTTTTAACCCTAGAAGAGAGTTTGGTGAGAGCAAAGGAGAATTGGAGATTGGTGGATGATCAAGAACCCTAAGGGGATGGTCTTGAAGCCATGGGAGATATCACACACCCCTGCAATCGAATTAGTGAAGGTTGGAGGTTTAGCTAGCCTTTAGGAAGATTAAGGGCTAAGGAGGAAATGACAGAGGGAACACCAAGATTGGGTTGGTTAGGGAAATGGAGATGATAGTAGGGTTGGCCAGGAGAACTAGGGGTGCCTAACAAGCAATGGGGCCTATAGGTTAAGGTGGTGGAGAGTGACACCAAAGGGTTCGCTAAGGTGAGACCCAGAGCATGGAACAGTGAGTGTTCCATCCAACCCTACCCTATCAAATTGGTATCAGAGCAAGCAAAAGATTTGGAAAGAATCTTGTATGTCAGACCTTGAATTTAGTGGTTCTACCATCATGGTGACAAATGTTGAATTGGCCAAGATGGTCGAAGAACAAGAGGAAGACAATAAATTGTTAAAAGAAAGAATAGACCAACTTGAGAAAGCATTGAATAATGCGCAGTTGGAAGGAAGGGTACCAAAGAAAGAAGAGGTTGCAGAGGAAGAAAAGATCCCTGAACCTAACCCTGTTTTGGAAGAAGAGCCTTTCTTGAAGGAATTGAAGGCATACCACTGTTTAGTGGAAAAATGGAAGCTGATTTAGTTGTGGATTGGATAGAGGGAATTGAAAACCATTTTGAATGTGATGGAGTCATTGAAGCATAGAAGGTAAAGGTGGCCAAATCAAGACTAAGAGGTTCTTCCTTGACATGGTGGAAGTTCATTTAGACAGAGAGGGAAAAGGAAGGAAAACATCCTATTTCAACTTGGAAAGGATGGTTGCCAAAGTGAGGGAAGCATACATGCCAGATGATTATGAGATTCAGTTACACAAGAAGAGACGAAGCCTAAGGAAGAAAGACCAAGATGTGAATACCTACACAGAGGAGTTCCAAAAACTTTGTATGAGGTCTAATGTTTTAGAAGATGAAAGTCTCAAGGTGGCTAGGTATCTTAACGGCTTGAAATGGAACATTCAAGAGGAGATGGCTCTTTTAAGTCCTAAGACAGTACATCAATGTTACCAATTAGCTATCAAGATTGAGGAAAGAAACAAGAGGAAGCAAGACCAGGCTTCTAAGGGTAGAGGCAAAGGTAGAGATCAAAGAGATCAAAGAGGACAGCGAGGTAGCTACCAAGGTAGAGGAAATGACCAAAGAAACCAAGGAGAGTTTAAATCCACAGATCATAGCAATGAAACACCTTCTAGAGGAGGGTATAATAGAGGTAGAGGACCTCAAGGAGGTTCAAATAGAGGAAGAGGAGCAGGCAGGAGCAATTCATACTTTGCAAACATGAAATGCTACCATTGTGAGTCAAGTTGGACATCGGCTTATATAGGTGCCGAAGAAAGCATCTTCATCAAATACTGAGAAGAGAGTGGCATATGCACAAGAGGACACCATGAGTGTCAAATCACCAGAGGTTAGTCACATTGAATTAGAAGTGGGGGAAAATTTGATGTTTAGTAGAGTTTTGATCAGACAACTGGTCAAGGAAGAGCCAAGGCAAAGAAGAGCCTTATTTAGAGTGAGATGCAAGATACTTGGGAAAGTATGCAAGGTCATTGTGGATTCAGGTTCAACTGATAACATCATCTCTGAGGAGGTAGTAAGGAAGTTTAAATTAGAGAAAGTACCCCACACCAATCCCTACAAGGTGACATGGTTGAACAAAGGACATAGTGTTCTTGTCAATGAGCAGACAACGGTGGAGTTCTCCATTGGAGGATACAAAGAAAAGTTGGTTTGTGATGTTTTACCCATGGATGCATGCCATCTTCTATTGGGCAGACCATGGTAGTATGACAGAAGTGTCATGTATGATGGAAAAGAGAACACCATTTCTTTCAAGAAGGATGGGAAGACATTTAAGTTGCAGTCACTGTCAGAAGAGGAAGAAGGACAGTCAAAGACCCCTAGTGTCTTGTTGAACAGTGGCAAAGAGTTCATTAACAACCTACATCAAGGAGGTGAAGGATATGTGGTTATGTTGCAAACTAAAGAAGAGAACAAGGATGAGAAAACAGTCATACCCGGAGTAGTCCAGAAGTTTTGGATCGAGTTCAAGGACATTGTAGTGATGGTGCACACTGCAGCTCTACCACCAAGGGAGAGCCATAAGTCATCAAATTGACTTCATACCTGGAGCCTCATTTCCTAAAAAGTAGCTTATAAACACACTTAGGATCAGAATCTAGAATTGCTTAGCTAGGCAAGTAGAAAGAGTTGGATCAGGATTGATTCAAAGAGCATCGACCCATGTCTGTCTGCATTAGTCTTGGCAGCCAGAAGGGAGGTAAATGGAGGTTATGCACTAATTCTAGAGAAATAAATAGGATCACCATTAGGTATAGGTTCCTATTCCTAGAATTGAAGACTTAATGGATTGTCTTGGAGGAGCTCAATACTACACAAAGTTGGATCTCAAGAGTGGATACCATCATATCATAATTAAGGATGGTGATGAGTGGAAGATAGCTTTTAAGACAAATGATGGGTTGTATGAGTGGAGAGTGATTCCATTTGGCCTCTCTAATGCCCCTAGCACATTCATGAGGCTCATGAATGAAGTGCTTAAAGACTTTACAAGGATATTTGGTGTGGTATACCTTGATGACATCCTCATATTCAGCAAGATAGTAGAAGAGCATTTAAAAGATGTGGAGTTGGTTCTTAGAAGGTTGCAAGAGGAGAAGTTGGCAATCAATCTAGAGAAGTGTGAGTTCTTTAACCAAGAGCTTGTATATTTGGGTTTTGTAGTGTCCAAAGGATCTTTGAAGATGGATCCAAGCAAGGTGGAAGCTATCCTAAATTGGCCTACACCAACGACAGGGACTGAGGTAAGAATTTTTCATGGTTTGGCTCAATTTTATAGAAAATTCATAAGGAACTTTAGTGGTATATGTGCACCAGTCCTAGATACAATCAAGGGTGGTTTAAAAACTAAGTTTGTGTGGACTCAAGAAGCTGAGAAAGGGTTTGAGAAACTGAAACAAGAGGTGGCAACTCAACCTATTCTCTTATTACCTAGTTTTGACAAATTGTTCACTGTTGAATGTGATGCAAGTGGAGAGGCAGTAGGAGGAGTGCTAAGTCAAGAGGGCAGGCCTATAGCCTTCTTTAGTGAGAAGCTCAATGAAGCAAAGAAGAAGTATTCAACCTATGACTTAGAACTTTATGCCTTGGTTCAGTCACTTAGGAAGTGGAGGCATTACCTTCTACCCAAGGAATTTGTAGTCTTTACTGACAATCAGGCACTTAGCTATATCAACACTCAAGAGAAGTTAAGTAATAGGCATTTGAAATGGACGGAATACATCCAAGCTTTTACCTTCACCATCAAGCACAAGAAGGGATGGCTAAACAAAGTAGTAGATGCATTGAGCAGGAGGTTATTGACAGTGCATGAGATACAAGTGAAGAGCATAGGGATTGACAGTTTTAAAGATCTCTATGGGGAAGATCAAGACTTTTCAGAGATCTATAAGGTATGTTCTAACTTTGAGAACCATTTCCATAGCCAATACTCAGAGTATACACTACAAAATGGGTTATTGTTTAAAGGAAATCAATTATGTGTTCCAAGAGGGTCAATGAGGGAAAATCTCATTTAGGAAAAGCATAATGGAAGTCTTAGTGGACATTTTGGCATCAACAAGACTTTAGAACTAGTGCAAAGATTCTATTACTGGTCTAAGTTGGCAAGAGATATTCGAAAGTATGTGGAACAATGTGTTGTGTGTATGAAAGCTAAGAGAGGAGCTAGTAATGTTGGTCTATATCAACCCCTACCCATTCCTAACAGACCATGGGAGTGTGTAAGCATGGATTTTTTGGTAGGCCTTCCTAAGACCAAGACTGGTTTTGACAGTGTCTATGTAGTAGTGGACAGATTTAGCAAAATGAGTCATTTTATCCCTTGCAAAACTACTCACGATGCTAGTTATATAGCCCATCTCTTCTTCAAGGAAGTTGTAAGGATCCATGGATTTCCTTTGACCATTGTTTCAGACAGGGATGTGAAGTTCATGAGTCACTTTTGGAAGACTCTATGGAGTAGATTGGGTACCAACCTGTCATTTGGATCAGCTTACCATCCTCAGACGATGGTCAAACAGAGGTGGTTAACAAGGTGCTAAGTAACCTTCTAAGGTTCCTAACTAAGGAGTATGGACAGACATGGGATATGGTTATCTCACAAACTGAGTATGCTTACAATGATAGTGTGAATCGAACCACAGGAAAGAGTCCTTTTGAAGTTGTGTATGGGATGCACCCAAGAGGCATATGTGAGCTTAGAGATATTGGAGCTATGGGCATAGGGGTGGACATGCAAAAGGAATTCACTTAGACCATGAAAGAGAGATTCAGTAGCAGTGAAAGAGGCAGTCAGAGGCTACACAAAAGTTAAAGGAGAAGGCAGATTTGTCAAGAAAAGATGTACAATTTGTAGTAGGAGACTATGTCATGGTCCACCTTAATAAATCAAGGTTACAAAAGGGAAAATAAACCAAGTTATAGATGAAGAGAGTGGTTCCATGCAAAGTGTTAGCCAAGTATGGGAAAAATGCATACAAGGTGGAGTTACTAGTAGATCTAGGGATTTCACCAGTATTCAATGTTGCTGATTTGATCAGATATAAGGGAACCATTAGTAAATCAGATCAGGAAAGTAGGGATATCTTCAAGGATGTAAGCAACATAGCCTTACCTACTCCATACAAGCCACAAGCAGAGAGAATCCTGGAGTCAAGAGTGAAGAAATCTACAAGGCACAAGGTGTATATGGAGCATCTTGTCAAATGGAAGAACAAACATGAATCTGAGGCTACTTGGGTAGATGAAGCTGAGTTTAAGAAGCAGGGAATTGATGAATCAATTATCTCTCCTCACATTCCTTAGTGTTTGTGCAAGGAGGGGGAGAATGGTGCAAGAGCACCTGGGAAACACTAGGTTTTCAAGAAGTCTAGAATGAAGTTTTATTTTGTTGTGTTATTTTGAGGGACTCATGTTGACCATTTAGTTAGCATTTGAGGTTTATGAATAATTCTTGATCTATTGTGATCAGTAGAATTATAAGTGAAGAGGATGGATGGGTTTAGGAACTAAACTTGCTTAGGTTGTTAACAATTGGCAAGAACTGAAAAACACAGTGGGTTTTACAACTCTTACTTTTAGGTCTTGAATAAGTCTGACCAAGGAAGATAACTAATTGAGGGACCTTATTTAAGGTGAGCCTCAACCTGAGAGTGGGGTTGGAAGTCTTGAAATTGTGTAAACACTTAGTGGATTGAAAGAAAACAACGCTTTTGTGGGTTATTTTCTAATTTATGTCTAAAAGTAGGGTTTAAATGGATTGAATCTGTTACTATTTTGCATGTAGGATGTAGTGTTGATAGAATACAAGTTTTGTGTGCCATTTTTTAGTCTTTTTGATTCGTTTCCATTCATAATTTGTAAATAGTTCACTTTTACCCTTTTGCTGGTCTGAACCAGACAGTTTTGAAGAAATGGAGTGTTAGACCACTTTCCCACCGTACAAATTGTACATCACTTTGGGAATAGTGCCTAGACTCCATGTTTGTACATATGGTAGGCTATAGGGGTTGGAAAAGGTCAGGAGTTGTTGGAAAGATCTTGCCCTAGGCGAGCCAGAGTGGTGCCCGGCTAGGAAAGCAAGAAGTGCAGAGCACATAATTCCATAGGGGTGTCAAGTTCTTGAAAATTTTCCTTTTGGAGGTGGTAGGTAAGTTCCTTACCTAGGTATGGTATGAAGGAGAAGGATCCATCAGATCATTTGATGTGAGAACAAGTAGACAGTTTGAAAACGGCCAGACAGTGGCTTAAAAACCCTAGAAAATGCTCATTTTCAAATTCAAGCATTGTACGAACAGTTGAGGCTTAAGTCCTCAAAAATCCTTGAAAATATTCCATTTGATACAATAATCACAAAGAAATAAGGAGTGTCTTTTGGGAAATTTTTTAGCAAAGACCAAATTTCTCGGTGATGGAGGCCTAATTGGGGCTCAAGGGCTAGTAGCCTTTTTAACCCTAGAAGAGAGTTTGGTGAGAGCGAAGGAGAATTGGAGATTGGTGGATGATCAAGAACCCTAAGGGGATGGTCTTGAAGCCATGGGAGATATCACACACCCCTGCAATCGAATTAGTGAAGGTTGGAGGTTCAGCTAGCCTTTAGGAAGATTAAGGGCTAAGGAGGAAATGGCAGAGGGAACACCAAGATTGGGTTGGTTAGGGAAATGGAGATGATAGTAGGGTTGGCCAAGAGAACTAGGGGTGCCTAACAAGCAATGGGGCCTATAGGTTAAGGTGGTGGAGAGTGACACCAAAGGGTTCACCAAGGTGAGACCCAGAGCATGGAACAGTGAGTGTTCCATCCAACCCTACCCTATCACCCCCCCTTAAGTGTAGCTTAAGGCGAATAAATTATTATGCAAACATGATTCAAGGATGGGTACCAAATACAAGGCCACTTTAGGAACCCATGTAAAAATTCAAATGTAATATCTCACAAATGGAGAAAAGGAGAAAAACCACATGGGAAAAAATGCCTCCCCAAAAGAGAGAAAAGATAACATCATAGGATGATGTATGGATGAATCAATGATACCCCCAAGGAGTACATCCATCATGAATATAAAATCAATGAATCCCCATAAGAAGGAAAGAGAGAGAGACTATGTATCCCCCCATAATGTGATGTGTAATATCCTACAAAAAGGGTAAGTTCTTGAAGATAAAACATGATCCAATATTGAAAAAAAGCTTGTCTCCATTTTGGAAGAAATAAAACCAAGTACAAATGTAGATATTCTTCCCATTTCAGATAGGAATTGAAAGAAATAA
This sequence comes from Sequoia sempervirens, assembly GCA_007258455.2. Taxonomy (NCBI): domain Eukaryota; kingdom Viridiplantae; phylum Streptophyta; class Pinopsida; order Cupressales; family Cupressaceae; genus Sequoia; species Sequoia sempervirens. The sequence continues at coordinate 8,199 of VDFB02198313.1, read as the reverse complement.
TTATAAACATGTATAATGATGTCTTTGAAATATTCTCATGTGTCTCCTTGTCCACTAAAGACATGAAGATGTCACAATCAAATCAGGTACATGCCCAATCAAATAAGCTGAAAAACTAGGACTATGTGGAAACTAATGTTGAACAAGATCCAAAGACAAATGTGGTTTGAAAAAAATTGTGCAATGACTATCATCAAAGAGAATAGATAAACCATCAAATATGTCCTCCAAATCTGAAATTTGAGATTCTACAAACAAAGATGCAATGTCTAATATATAGGAATCCCAATCAAGAAGAAAATTTTATACCTATTAGAATGAATCACTAGAAGTTATCAATTTATCACCAATAGAAAATGAATGTTCCTATTGAACAAGAATGATGGGAGCCTCAATCAATGAATTTGCACAAGGAATCATTGAAGTTGAAGAATCAACAACCATCTCTAAAGGAGAAGAAGGAGCATCTAAAGAAACTTCATCATACTCATTTGAAGGTTCAAATTACTCTAAATATTCAAACTCTCAAGTAGTATCATGACCATGGGGTATCCATCCTAAAAAATGAAGAGGTGTAAGACAATCCAAAACAAGATCATATAGGAATGGCTAAGTATTAGGATCTCCATAGATCTCCCAAATTTTAGTCCAAAGAACATGAGGACACTCAAAATGGACAATAATATTCAAAATGTAATCATCAACATGCATAGCAATAAATCCTAAGACATGATATTTTTTTCAATTCCAAGAAAATTTCTTACTATACTAGTACTTGAAGGAGGAATAAGACCATACAAATAGGAAAACAAATGTTCAACCAACGGAGATGTTTTATGATGCAATCTCTTTGTTGCTTATAGTTTCCCCTTTTCAACATAATCAAAGAAGGATGAAATTAAAAACCCATAATGAACTATGATAGATCTCCAAAATTACAAAGACTAAAACCTTCAACAATTATAAACACCCAAACATGATATATGCTACAAATTAATCCTTCACAAAAAGATAGAACATGCAGGCATATGCGGGGATGTGTAGTATGCTCAAAAGTGGCAATGGAGAAAAATCGATGTTTCCTCACGACTCAAAAGCCTTGAAAATGGTGAGTTGACTTTTTGGGCGGGAACCTCTGGTGAGAGGAAAACTTTAGTTTAGGAATCGGATATCCGATTTTGTTGAAGTATAAAAAAAACTCATTCCGAAACACTCATTCCGATCCAGACAAAGGGAAACTTAGTTCTGGGAATCGGATATCCGATCCAAATCGGATATCCGATTTTGTTAAGTATATATATAAAAAAGGCCCGCGACCAACAGTCATTCTCATTTGTTTTCGGCTCATCGGTGGCGGGCGCACAGTGGAGAACGAAATCCGATATCCGATTTGGAGTCCATCTCTAACAGGTAAAGTTCTTTATTTTTTATCAAATTTTCAATTAGATTTGTTTATTTTTAGTTGATTTTTTTCAAAATATTGTTTTTTGGTAGAAAAACTAGGGTTTTTTGGTAGATTTACAAAAAACCATAAAAATTGAAGAAAAATAGTAAGAAACTACTTTTTTTAAAAATGTAATGGCATTTCCATAGCATACAGACATTGAGAGCAAATAAAATACAAAGTTCAATCCATGAATTATAGAAAATAGATTTTTGTTGGTTATATTCATATAAATTACATTGCACAAAACATGCCTATAAGCTGCATAAATATCAAATGGTGGCAGGTTAATGCGATGCTCTCATATTTTCATACATGTCTACCAAAGCATTTTATCAAGCAGTTCATTGCCTTGCTGCTCTGGCTAAAACCCTAAAATAAGTGCTTATGAACAAGTTATGGATGCTTGGAAAAGATCTACCAAAGCATAATGGTAAGCAATAGCATAGACAAGGCAGTGAACTGTTTCAAAAAATGCCTCAAAGAAATGTGGTCTCATGGTGATGGAATGCCATGACAATCCATAGCAATTTGCTTGTCATGGCATTCATTATGGCATTCCATCACCATGAGACCACATTTTTTTGAAGCATATTTTCAAATAGTTCACTACCTTTCTATGCTACCACATTTTTCATACATGTCTACCAAAGCATTTTATCAAACAAATTAACACCTTCATGCTATGGGTAAAAGCCTAAAACAAGTGCTTTCAAACAAGCTATGGATGCTTGGAAAAAATCTACCAAAGCATAATAGTAAGCAATAACATAGACAAGGCAGTGAATTGTTTGAAAAAATGCCTCAAAGAAATGCAATGTCACATTGATGGAATGCCATGACAATCCATAGCAATTTGCTTGTCATGGCATTCGCCATGGCATTCCATCACCATGAGACTACATTTCTTTGAGACATTTTTTTCAAGCAGTTCACTGCCTTGTCTATGCTACTGCATTTTTCATACATGTCTACCAAAGCATTTTATCAAACAGTTCATTGCCTTGCTGCTATGGCTAAAAGCCTAAAACAGGTGCTTTCAAACAAGCTATGGATGCTTGGAAAAAATCTATCAAAGCATAATAGTAAGCAACAAGACATTGAGAGTAAATAAAATACAGAGTTCAATCCATGAATTATAGAAAATAGATTTTTGTTGGTTATATTCATATCGCTGATGACATTGCACAAAACATACTACAACTGCATAAATATCAAATGGTGATGCTTGTCGATGCTACCACATTATACATACCACCAAAGTATTTTATCAAACAAATTAACGCCTTGCTCCTATGGCTAAAACCCTAAAATAGGTGCTTATGAACAAGTTATGGATGCTTGGAAAAGATCTATCAAAGCATAATGGTAAGCAATAGCATAGACAAGGCATATTTATAACCAAGTGCAAGACCTCATTCTAATCAAATCCAGTTGGATGACCTATTAATGACAAAGGAAATAAATTGGTTTTTCACCTAATCAATACTTACAAATATTTACAAGCCCATTGCCAATTCATTCAACAAACTTTGTTCAATACAATGATAATGAAGAAGATGATAATGATTTTTCCATCTTTATAAACATTACTAATATTCAAAATCATAAAGGAAAACCAATATTTTGTTTGACATTTCTTTTACATATATTGATTCTTCTATAACCACACTCGATGGTCTTCTTTATATCAAGTTTGCAGAAACCCGAAAAGGGGAATATTCATTGATCCCATGTACATAGTGAATATGATGAAAAAAGAGTTATTGTATGTACATGAACTTTATGCAGATGATTATGAACAATCAAAAGCATGATTAAAGCTCATGATGGTTATGGCTTCCCTATAATTGGTTTGATAACTCTCCCAGTAAAGGTTGGACCTAAATAGTTGGGTGGTTTTGATAGATTTTTGCGAAAAAATTTGAGTTTAGCATGGATTTTGATAAAACTTGAATGTTTGCAATGGATTTTGACTTAAAAAGAGTGTTTTTTATGTATTTGGATTAAAAATTAGAAAATTTTATAGATTTTTGTTATAAACTAGGTATTTTTATAATATTTTCATTTATATTGTCTAATTCTAATTAGATTGATTTGTTTTTATATTGAATCAGGCATTATGGCTGGGCTTCATCATGAAAATGCACCAATTCCACCTCACCTTCCACCACCTCTACCTCTCCACCTCCTCTCCACCTCCACCTCCCTCCACCTCCACTTCCACCACCTCCACCACCACCCACCTCCACCACCTCCACGCATCAATTCAAGAATTAATTTCAAAAAAATTGCAACAATTAAGGGGCATTTCTGAAGTTTATACAAGAGTCCCCATTATCTCTCATGTCAAACACAATGAATGAAATACTAAAATATAGAAACCCTCTCCTTGCAACATAATACCTTTCATTCATGGTGAGAAAACATGAGAGAATATTATGCATGTGGATTGTCCTATGATGATGTGAAAGATCTTGGGATAACCAAAGCCCAAATAGCCTCTTTATTTGTTAACCCCCGCACTGGTTTTCCAGTTAATGTTAATAAAACAAAACTTTCTATAAAATGGTGCACTCATAGAGACATTGTAGAAATTTTTTGGGATCGTTGGTGTATGGTGTTTTTGAAACCACCGAACAACAATTTGGATGTACCATTTTACTTTATAAAAAAATTATATGCTGAGTTTGTGTTAGGGCATCATGTCAATTACTTTGACATTAGACCCTTCCAGGGCATTGGTGGAGGTATGCCCAGATAGAAGGCGCTAGAGGCACACCGCCCACATGTTCCCTCCCTCCCGCCACCCCGCAGATACCCATCCAGACATTATGCGTGATGCGGCCACACGTATCGATGCTATTCCACTCTCTTTGAGTGGTCTTTGGCTCGCATGCTCGCTAGTAGCTCAGCTACACTCGGGTGATGTTGGTATGGCTCGAAAAGTCACAGATCATCCCTCATCAAAGCCCACATATTTTAGGTAATTACATACCTCTGTCTGTTAAATATGCTTGGGTCCCTCTTTGTAGAGCCCAAGCCGAAAGTATCCCCTAGACACTTCTCGACATACTCTAACATGTGGATATTATAGATCGGCCTGTGGGAGGAGCACACCATACGCAGTCCTCCGCCAGAGAGGGGACATCGAGTCGCGGACACGTAAAATTTAAGCTGTGAATTTATAACTTCCTACTTGCCTCCTTTAAATGAATATTAATAAGAGATAGTATAATGTACCAATATTTATTTACATGGTCTATTTAACAGTTGATGTCCGAGGAGGAGCTGAAAAATGTGACAGATAGCACCTTGAGGGCCATTTCATTTGGCCTGGACACGCACACAGTATATATTTTTGCACTCATTCATTTACATTTATTTATTGTATACATTCTTGTCCTTTGAATTGTCATTAAAATGAAATTATATAATAACTTATATGTTTATCTTATTTTCCTCTTGTAGGAAATAATTCTCACGAAGCGAGAGTAACCTGTCCGTATCTAAGGAAGTGTAATGTTGATAAGGGCAAGGTAATTGAACTCAAATTTGATTGAATTAAGAATTTTAAGATCTTGATATTGATTATACATACATCAAACATATATTGTATGTCATGTAATTTGTCATTTTTATGTGCGTGGTATTATGAGCTAGTCTGTTGACAAGGGCCACAACACCGGCAAGATGTGTATTGGAACCCCCAAGGAGTAGGCAGTTGAAGCAATTCTCAAGGAGGAGGTGCTGAACACCTAAAGAAGTATGTGTTCATTTTATTTTGTGTTTGGTATTTATATGTTCACAATGTACAATTTTATGCTAACTTGGATCAGTTTTATGTTTTTGTTCACCTATATAGATTGAAATTACAAAGATGCATTTGGTCGGTTCTTTGAGAGGGCATATTCTAGAACCCGACTCCTTTGAAGAGACGGATATCGTGCAATCAAGATTAAGCAATTTTAGGAGTTCAATTATAATTTAATGGCATTGATTTTGATGTTAATTATTATCGATTTTAAATTATATAGTATAACTAACTTCAATTATTGTGGTTTGGACTTTTTCTTGTGTACTTACCTCAGAGGCAACGAGTTTCAAAGAGGCTCCATTTCTGATGATCCACCAATAGTTTAGAAATGAGATAGACATTTTGGCATGTAAATTTTGAATAGATATCGAGATGGCATATGCCACATTTTGTAAAACTTTGTTTGAGTTGGCGTCGATGCCATTTTTGTATATGGACATACACTTGATTATTGGATAATTTTATATATAGAAGTTGACAATCAAAATTTAATTGCCTCCTCATGTGTATAATTAAACTCTTTGAAATTTTAATCAAGTGAGCAATGGTTAAATATCTTGATGTACAATAGCATAAAAAGAATGGTTATATTATGTAGTTTATTCATATTGCTGATTACATTGCATTGCACATCTTTCAAACTCAAAGTATTTCCAGCCACTTAAACTATTATTGATGAAATAAACACTATGCACCTTAGACATATGTAATACACACTGGTATATTATTTACATTGCATCTAAATCAAGGTATGCAAACTACACAAAATACTCCACACCAATCCAATCAATAAACTTTAGTTTTCACTTTACAAACAACAATGTATTTGTAACAAAACTATGCCCTAGACAATACAAAATAGGAACAACAATACGTTTAGAGAGCCTTTGCCCTAGCAAAAGGATATACATAAGATTAGACAATAAACTTACATGTGTGCTCAATACCAAAACATAATGAGAGTATGAAAAATTGAACAAGATTGAAATGATAGACTTTGAATCAAATTTGATAGCCATACATAATGCAACCACAAATCAACCTTAACAAATGCAAAGACAATAAACACTCAACTAGTTTTTAGATGAATACAATGCAACTTAATCAATGAAGATTGACTTATCTATAGAAACTAAAACCAAAAGTCTATTGCCTAAAACCCATCCTTTGCAGCCACAATACAACCAACTCTTTGAAAGTTTCTTTGAGCCCTAAGCTGGTTGTGTTAAAAATGATTTGTTGCTTATATTTAATAAAAATATTTAGGTCATAATGAACTTGGTAAGCCTTTTCAAATGAAATTATCAAACCACTAACCATTATGTTGAAATTTCATCATTACCTTTTATATATGCAACAACTTATTATGTTGGTGTTTTTTCTCAAAGTCACTAGCCAAACAAAAAAATGATATATGTCAATCCTCCCTATTTACTTTTATGAAAGTGGTCTAACTTCATAATGAACAAGAATCCTAGTGAAATCCTTGTGTTAATTTGAAAGTCAAATATATCAAGTATTGAAGTATAAACCAAAAAAATGCAAAAGACCATTACATGAAACCGATAAATAAAGAAAAACTTATTTTTGTACAATGTAGTGTCAATCTCAACTATAAATATCAACTTTTCTCCCCCTTTTGAAAACAATTCCAAAGGTCAAAGGAGTGGGTAAGCATCAAAAATCACCAAAATGTACCATGATACCATTGTCCTCATCTATCAAACTAACAACAAGATGTCAAAAACTAAAGCAATATTAGATATAAATATATGCAAATACCAAGTTGTCAAGTGAAACATCAAACTGAACTATCAGAAGAAGTAGAGTATCATATCCATCGAGAACTAAAAGATGAAGTGTCATGCCAACTACCATTGAATCCATAATAACATATCAGCTAAAAATATCAAGAATAAAGAATATGCTAAGAAGCTCCCCTTGAAACCAAAACCTACTGCAACCTTCCACTGTAAAGACCTTAACATTTTACTATTTTCCTGCAAAAGCATTCACAAAACATTTCCGTGAAAGTCTTGCCATACAACTATGTCACAAATGCATTGTTCCTCCACAAATGACACTTCCAAACCATTCCACTTACAAAGGAACATAGATCAATGAAAAATTAGTGCATAATGTGCATATTCGAGCAAAATAACAATCATCTTATAAGCCACTAGCCTAGATGTTACACAAGAAAGCGTAGAATAATAATACTAAAAAATGATAAGTGAACACAAATTTCCTTGCTTCAAAGAAAAACCATTGTAACATCACTGCGGTAATAAGCTTACCAATCAACCATCATTCAGCATTTGCATGACAACAAGCTTGATCTGCTACACATAACACCTAGATTAGCATCACACTCTCATCTTGTCGATGAGGGAAAAAGTTGCCGATGTAGCAAAGTAAAGTTGCAAAGTGGTAACTTTCATTCCAAGAATCCCTACAACCAAACAGACCTGCTCCAACATGTCTCAGAGGGTACCGCTTTATGTCAGATGGTCCCTTGCACCCAAATACGCCGACCACCCGAAGCTAAGCATTGGATCCGGCGATTTAAGAGTCCAAAGTGCTAAAAGGCAGCAATATTTGGAGGGCTATCGCAGACCGGGCATACAAAACACCCGCCTGAGGCTACGCGGATCGCGTCGGGACCATCTACCGTAAAACCTCTCGGTTTTTGCTATCTCGGGAGGCGCTTCAATGGTGATGATCTTTTCGCATGAGGGAAAGTTGCCGTGATGTAGCAGCAAAGTTGCAAAGTGGTGCAACTTTCATTCCAACTCCTACAAACCAAACCTGACTGTTCCAACACATATATGGGCACGCTTTTACACCGTATGGTCCTTTGCACCCAAATAATCACTCGAAGCTACATTGGACCGGCGATTTTAAGAGTCCAAAGTGCTAAAAGTGCAACAATATTTGA
>VDFB02198312.1:0-10596 GCA_007258455.2 Sequoia sempervirens | reverse complement strand
GTTTCCACATGAAAAACCTTGTGTTATGGTTGTGTGATTTCTTGTTTTCTATTTTTGCATATTGGTTTTGATTGTGTTAAGTGGATTAAAGATCAGAATAAAAGAATTATTTTTTGTAGAACACTAATTCACCTCTCGCCTCCCAATGTAGCTTGTTTCCAACAATTGGTATCAAAGCCAGGTTCCTTGAAAGAATCCTAATAGCTTGGGGAGATCTTGGAAAGTATATTCAATGGATACAAGTAGTCTGCAATAGCAACTCATGGTGGCCTTGGATGATCTTGACTAGTCAAAATCTGAGATTCGGGAACTACAAGAAAGTCTTGAAAATGCAAAAAAAATTATCTAGTCATTGAAAGAAAAATCAATGAATCAAGGGAGAAAAGAAAGAAATTATCTAGTCAGCTCAAGCAGAAGAATAAAACCAGTGAAGATGAACAACTCGGTCAAGCCCTAAAGGAGAAAACAGAAGAATGTGAAAATTTTTCCCAAGAGAATGCTACCTTGAAGCCTGAGATAGAATCCATCATGATAAAGATGACCAAGGAGTTAGAGGATAGAAAGACAAATAAAGAAAAGCTTGCACAATCCTTGAGAAAAAAGTCTGAACAATGCAACCAACTAGAAGATGAGCTGGAACAAACCAAGAATAATGAAGAAGAGATTAAAAAACAACTTGATGATCTCAGAGATGAACTTGCTACAACAAATGAGTTTAAGGAAAAATTCAAAGAAAGCTTAGCCAAGCTTGATGAATTGATTAAAGGTCAAATAATTGATGGTGATAAATGAGGTCTTGGATATGAAGAAGGAGAAAGCTCTAGATCTGGATAAAGAAGACCTGATCAAAAGAATTTCAGAAAAGGAAAATTCAAACAAGGAAACCAAGTGAATGAATCCAGGAGGAATCTGGTAAGGAAACCCAATGCTTAAAGATCTAATGGCTACTGTTATGCTTGTAACATATTTGGTCATATGGCCTCTTAGTGTAGGAGTAAGATGAACACAAGTAGACCATCATTTTCAAGTCAATGCTTTAATTGCCATGAGTATGGCCATAAGTCAAGTGAGTGTAGAATTATGATGCATAATTTACATAGAGACATCAAATGTTATGCATGCAATAGATTTGGACATGTTGCTAACCAATGCAAATCAAGACAAAGTCAGTAGAACAATTGAATGGGACAGAGAAATGTTGTTTGCTACAATTGCAATAAAATTGGTCACACCTCCAAATTTTGTTGGAATAGAAGAGGTCCGGTAAAACAAAACATGCAACCAGATGTTAAGGTAAAAGGAAAGATCACTACAGATGAAATAAAGAAGCAGATGCAAAAGAAATGGGTGAGGAAGAACCCCTCTATAGAAACAAATGGATTTGCACCAGAAGTCTCTTCTGGTAATGCCTCTGGAAACTAATTGTAGGTCTTTTCCATAGGGGGGGCTGTCAAGAAAATCTTTGAATCCCCTGCAAGTGGTTGGCACTAGAATTCAGATGAGTCCAGTAGGAAATCAATTTTTCTTCAGATGTTGTGGAATGAAGCTAAGGTATCAATGAGGATTATTTTTGATCCACACAAAAATTGTTTGTCTCAGAATATAAAGAGTCTGAAATCCTGCAAAATTAGGGCAAGAGCATTCATTGCAAAAATTATAAAGTTAAGTTCGATGACAATAAAAGAACCACTTTCACTCTCATTTGTCACATTACATTCAAGTGAAAGAATTCTAAAGTTCTCTAAGGTAACCCTTGCTAAAGTGGAAAGGAGATTCAAGCTCAAAAAGGAATCTGTGAATCAACCTTCATTTTGTCTCCAAAAGGTATATATAGAAAAAACCTGTAAATTTTTGTTCTATCAATCATGTCTACCCCACTATTGGTTGAAGTCAAAGATAAGATACGTCCAAAGTTTAAGTTACATCCATACAAATTGATAGACACTGAGCCCTTAGGTGCATTTTCCTCCATGTCGTATGATGTTCTACACATCGAGGATATTAGGGCATATGTGCATGCAAAAATTGAAGATTTGGGTAGTGCTTAGCTACTGAAATTATACTCTAACCACATAGTGCAAGATGACTTCTTCGTGAATCCTAAATTCCAAACCCTACTGGACAAGAAATTTGCACAATTTGTAAAATTTCCCATATTTGAGGAGGATGAGTGGGTTCGATACATTCTGAGCAGAATGCATGATGAATTCATGTGGCTATATATACCATTTAAAATCACCAAGGAAGTCTTCTAGGAAAAGTGAAGAAGCTCAAAAGAATCCCAAAATTGTCAAGCCCAACACGTTTGTGGAAGAAGTTGAAAATGTAGCAATAACTAATGGTAATCTCAAACCTCTCTATGATCTATTTGAGACTTTTGATGATTCTGGTAAAAAGGATTTTGAAGAAGCTACAATTAAGCATCTAAATGCTTTCAATAAAACTCTTGTTGAGATTATGTCTAGCTTTCCTACAAGCCTATATAAAGCTTTGGAGTCAAGAAGGGAAACTACAAGAACTGAGAAAGAGAATTTGAGAAAAAGGGTTCTTGCTGATCTATGTCCTAAAATGGGGATTGAAGAAATGGAATCACTTCTTCTAAGAGTCAAACAAGAATTTAGAACCAAATCAAGAATAAAAAAACTCATGATTGGTATCACCGAAGCTGTGTAGAATGAAACCAATGTAATTTTGGAAGAATTTTTGTCAAAAGAAAAGGAAAATGTTGAAGAAGTCAATACTAAATAGACTAAAGGTCATGAAGAAATAAATGTGGAAGTAAATGAATCAAAAGAAGGAAATGCAGATGAAGTAGTGAAAGAAGGGAATGAAGATGAGGAAATAGAGGTTTTAGGAGAAAAAAATGAGAATGTGGAAGACATAAATGTATTTGATTCTCCACTATTTGAGGATACTCTGACTCCTCCCATTATTGAAAATATTGAGACTCCTTTAGTATCTAAGGACCAAAGTGAGGAGATTGTTGAAGGTAGAGAAGTGCCTGTTGAAGAAAAGGAAACTCCAAAATCCATTCTAGAAGTTTAGTCTAAATCTGACAAGGGTAAGTAGCCATCAATCAATCCAAATAAAGAAAATGTATCCTTATTGGAGTAGCACATAGAATCAGATTCTGAATTTGATGAGAATTCAATCAATTTATCTACTTTATCTCCAATTTAGATATTGAAAGTCACCAAAAAAGCTCAAGATAAAGAAAATGAGAAAATATTGAAATCCTACATTGAAGATAGTGAGCTATTAAAAATTTCCTCTAGAGTTCTACAGAAACTACTACCTATGCATGATTTGGACTCATCAAGTTCCACCTCTAGTGAGTTAAAAAGGTTGATAAACTATGTTGATTCTCATTTCAAATCCTTTGAGGACTCAACCCTAGTTAAAGTGAGAAATGAATTTAAGCAGGAAAGATTTTGTATCTTAAACATGCTAATTTCTAGAGACATCAAGCTGTTAGGAACTTGCATTCAACACTCTCAAAGTGATGTAACTAAAGGAGGAAATGTATACAAATCTTGCTTAATCCTGTCCAAATTTACAACTGCAAATGAAAAGAACATATAAAAGACATTGAGCAACAGTTGGCCACTATGTCCAACAACTTTGATCCCTTGGCCGGTAGTGTGTGTCATAAAGATTGTTAGGTAATATCCTTGCTTGACCAAATGAAGAATTTAAAGTTTGAAAATGAAAGAATCATTAGCAGAGTAAGTGACTTAAGGGGACCGATTAGTATAAAAATTGAGATGCTGGTGAATGCCTTAAAGGAAGCAAAAATTTCTATCACCGCCCCTGATCCTATAAGCTTGGAAGTACCAAAAACATTATCCTATCTTCCCTATGGTCACATCACCATTTTGGAAAGTCTGAAGAGTATGTGGGACTCCACCCTTAGTGTATTGACAAAGGTCTTTGTGGATATTTTTCAATTATTGTAAGTCTGGATAATACTTGTATAATTTTGTATCCCCAATTTTGTCATTGATGTCAAAGGGTGAGAGAGTGTAGTGAAAAATTTCTTAATATTATTAGGGGGAGTAATATTTTGTAGTGGTACATTATTCAATATTTTGTATACCGGCAGTATGTTAATCTCAACGCTTAGTCATTTTTCACTAAGTGTTTCCATCAATGCCAAAGGGGGATATTGTTGGCATATGATGTAAGTGGACATGATTTTTGGCTACTAGTGTTGTCATTGATGGCAACTGAAGTCACCTTTTTGGTCCATAGTTATGCATTTAGTCACATTGGCAAAGGAAATGATAATTGTGTGTTATTGGCAGTGTTACCGACATAACAGGGCATTCAGTTTGATATCTTCATCTAATCACCATTTTTTCTTGTGGATCAATGAATTTATTTTTCAGGCATGTGGAACATATTATTATCGAATCTCGTGAAGTTGTTTTTGTGGCTATATGGTTGAGTAGGTCCAGGTGGACATCATTTTGTCTATTTGCTTTTTAAAGCTGACTCAAGTGTAATAAAGTGTAGTGGATGTATAAACCTAAATTATTTTATTTATCTTCAAGCTCAGATGTTTAATTATTGGTCCTTTCTATTGTATAGCCGACTTCTTCATATCCACATTGAAATTATCCATCAATTGGACTAACTAGTTGCAAATTTTATAAGGTTTTGTTGGCGTCGACCTGTGGTGATTGATTCCTTGTGAGCAGATATATTTAGATGATCAGTCATATCATATTGATGCATGCAGAAGTTGTGTGTGTGTATGTTGTGAATTTCTAAGTTGTATTTGAGCAATATCAAGTGTAGTTTCACTTGCGCATAAAGATATTATGTAGGAATTGAGTAGAATAGAGAAAAAGTTCTTCATCAGTCATCAAGATAGAAGTTCGACATCAGAGCTAAGCCAAAATTGTAATCAAGTATTGGTAGATGCTATTATCTTAGTTCATTTTCTTTTAGATCTATTTCAAACTTTTTTTTAAGGAAAGTGAGCCCCATTTTGAGCAGTGAGCTCTAGGTAGTGAGCCTGAATGCAAGTGCATTCCCATTTTGTAATACTTCTTTTGAGTATACTCAAAACTTATTATGGATAGGCCATCAAGTGTGGTTTTTCCCCTTATGGGGTTTCCACATAAAAATCCTTGTGCTATGGTTGTGTGGTTTCTTGTTTTCTATTTTCGCATATTGGCATTGATTAAATGTGTTAACTGGATTAAAGATCAAAATAAAAGAATTATTTTTTTTGAACATTGATTCAACCCCGACTCATTGTTTCTTGTTTCCAATAGTACAAATGGCTAACAAAGGCACAAGTGTGTATAAATATGTGATTTTCATCTCATTTTATATCCCCCATAATCTCTTCACTCATTCAAGCATTCTATACATCAATTAAATAAATATTCAAGCACTTTGGAGCATCCATTGACATTATTTCAGATTTGCATTATCAAGGGTTTGGTATGTTGATAGCTATTGTTTGTTATTATTTTATCATTCTCTTTCATTTCATTGTTTCATTAAGGGTTTGATTACCAAAAGTGGGGTTTGACCAAGGAAAACCACTATTTACTAAACCTCAACCATTTTTCCCCTATTGCATGTGTGTTTATAGACCTAGGTATGCAAATTTAACAAGCTTTTTGGTGTTGAAGATTGGTAAACAAGTCAACTCATTCATATTTCAAGCTCGGAGAAGGTTTTTTGTCCATTTCCTACATAATTGACTTCGACAACCTGACAATCAAAGATTTCTAGATCTGGTGTTGTAGAGTTTTCCCCTAATTGTTTAGAAACTTGGGAGAGGACTAAAAATCTGAATTTTATCAGAATCTAGATCCTGACAGTCAAAAGCCAGTTTCTGACACTTTTTCACCAGTAGGAGGACTAATTCACCACCGTAGGTGAATGAGTCTCATTGTTAAAATTCAATGATTTAATTCATTATCCACAATATTCTAGATTCATCAGACATTGCATAGGTGCACTCTATTTCATCTCATTTCTTTCTGTTCTACATCATTTCTTCATGTAGTTCATTGATTGCATATCATAATGTGTTTTCAAACATAGTTAAAATCTTAGTTTGACATTCAAATTCATTCATGTAAATCACTCAATTTCATTTATTTTACTTCTTTGAGTTTAGACAACATCGTGCATAACATAATTTGAATGAACTAGTTAGCATTTTTGGCCCTACCTCTCTCCTTTTAGGTGAAAAACCCTAGAAGAACTAGAGAATTCCTAGAGAGGCAAAAATCAATGGTTCACAAATAAAGAAGGATTAAAATTGAGAAAAGAAAAGATCTAATGATCTATAATAGATTCTCATAAGTCTTAGCCTTATGAGAGGGGGTTAGGAATATATGGAATGATGAATAGAAGGAGAGGATTCAGTGATCCATCATCAGGATGTTAGAGAGCATAGGAAATGAGAAATGGTTAGATGCAGACTTAGCTTTTGCTTAAAAGGAAGAGAGATGAGAGGTTGAGGAGAGAGATGGGTACAAAGACCAAGACAAGAGAGGTAAGGAAAGAAAATTGAAAAAAAATAAGAGAAATCAGAATGACAAATAAAGAGGAGAAAAGATAAGAATTGAGCAAAAGAGGAATGTATGAAAAGGTAAGCATAGGTAAAATATAATACAGAACATTAATTTTATAATTCATTAAACCATTAACAATATTATAATTTTAATTATAATATAATTTTAGTTAGAACACCAAATTAATTTTAATTATAATTGTAATTATAATATCTAATTATAATTAGAATTCTAATTATAATTATAATTCTAATTATTAGAATTCTACTTATAATTATAATTATAATTATTAGAATTCTAATTCTAATTCTAATTATAATTATTAGAATTCTAATTCTAATTATAATTCTAATTATAATTATAATTATTAGAATTCTAATTCTAATTATAATTATAATTATTAGAATTATAATTATAATTATAATTATAATTATAATTCTTAGAATTCTAATTATAATTATAATTATAATTCTAAATATTAGAATTCTAATTATAATCTAATTAACATTAATTAGATTATAATTAGAGAGGAGAAGAATCCTAGAGAAAGATTACGAAGGAAAACTAAACGGAAACATTGGACAAAAAGGAACAAAACGAAAATTGAAAGACACAAAACGATTAAGAGAAGACTCCAACCTAGAGCAAATTCAATAAGAGACAAGCAAGAGAAATTGAAAAAGAGGATAAACAAAAGGAATACAAAGAAGATAAGCAATAATAAATAATAAGGTTAAAATTTTTTACACTAAAATTATAGATAATTCATATAAAGAAGCTATGAAACAATTTTTTTGCAACCCCAACTAATAATTAAAAGATATTAACATCAAAATTATGAGGTACAAAAAAGACCAATGAATACAAACATCAAAGCCAAGGTCAAATTAAACAAAATGTAACAAATTGTGATTAAATACACGGACGAGGAGATGGATGACAATTACCTAGAAAGAGGAAACACAACGAGAACTCAAGAAATTAATTCTAATTAGAACACCAATTTAATTATAAAAATAATACAATTATAATATCTAATTATAATTATAATTATATCTAATTCTGAACGAAATGGTAAGAGAAGAGATATTATAATATTGTTATTAATGGTATTTCTCTTCTCAGATCCGTCATAAAGTCCACGAGGAGGTTGATTGATAACCTTAACGCTAGACTTCTGCCTCTCCATCTGGAACTCGCTGCCTCCCTTCGACCAGACCTCTGGATCCGCCTCGACACCACCTCTCATGCTAGAGCCATGGGTCGCCGTGATGCATGTGTGATAAGGAAGAAAAAAAAATTCATATCTCTGCAACGTCGGCGCCTGAGCTTCTCTCCTCATTTGACCTTGAACAACTTCACCCGGTCTTCCTCGGGTGTCCTCTCTGCTCCTGCATCAGCTCCTTTGTCGACCTTAAACAGCTTCACCCGGTCTTCCTCGGGTGTCCAAAATAAATATGCGGTAAATCACAGTTATCATGTTCTTGCTGCAGTTTCTAAACCAGCGACCGACTCCTGTAACAAAGCGACCAAATCTCCAGAAGCTACGTCAACCATCGTGGTCGCTCAACCTCTGCAGCAACTCGCAAACTTCTCTCTGGCCCCTGAACCCGCAATCTCATCCCTTTCATCTGAGATCTCCAGTAGCTCATCTTGCAGGCCCTTGATGATCGCTCAACATCTTCAATCCTCGGCGTTGTCTTCCTCTACCGCGTCTTGCATGGAGCGAAGGAATCAAAGCAACAACAGAGATCGCTTGGAGAAGTTGCAGACCAACGGACACCTGCAGTCCACGAACAAGCAACGGTCTCAATCTCCTACTCTGACAGGTACGCTGACCAATAACTCTCTCCAGTGTACTAAAAATTGCATTTATGACTCTTACTCTCCAGCGTTCACTTTCGATCCACATTTCAATGTTTCTGATTCCGTTTCTTGCAAGCAATGCTCGGGAGATTTTTCTTGATTTTGATGATAAAGAAAGCCTGGATTGAAAGATCTTAAAGCTGATTTTTTGATTATGATTCAAAGCGATTTTATTGCCTGATTGAGCGATCCAAAGCCGATTTTATGATTCCCCTCGCGAGCCTCCTTCTCAATCGCAGGCAAGTCAGCCAACCAATAACCCTCCTTGCGTTCCTAACCCTTCCACCCCATCTCATCCCTCGGTTACCTCCATATTTCCCGCGGTGAGTGATTGGGAGAATAAATTAGTGGTAAACTTATCCGATGCCACGCTAGACTCCCAAACATTTAACTTCTTAAAACGGGGGCTTGGTTATGCTTTATCCCCGCGTACCATTCCCCATATTGACTTCATCATTGAAATTGAGAATGTAGTGCGCAATCTCCCTGCTGAGGTAGCTGAAGAAGTCAGACAAGATTGTGCCGTAGCACTTAGACATGCCAAACCACCCAGATCCAACATCCCTAAAACCGAGGCTCTTGCTTTCAACAAATTTTTGGAGAACAATGATCTTATCATCTCGAGAGCAGACAAAGGAAATGCCACGGTCATTTTGAACAAAAAAGATTATTTGTCCAAAATGCTTAACCTTCTCTCTGACTCCAATAGTTACAAGGTGGTTTCTCGCAACCCTTGTTCAAAAATCTTGAAAAAAGTCAAGTCAGCTGTTGCTTGCTCCACCTTTGATGATGATACCAAGAATCGCCTTATCCCTTGCAAAGAAGTGACCCCTCGTATTTATGGGGTTCCCAAAATTCACAAAAATGACATTCCTTTGAGACCTATAGTTGACACCATAGGTTCTCCTACTTACAAGTTAGCCTCTTATCTCGCCAAATTATTATCCCCCCTCGTAGGTAAAACTGATTCCTTCATAAAAGACTCCACCCATTTTGTCCAATTCATCCAAGATGTCAAGTTAGAAAATAACGACACCCTGGTAAGTTTTGACGTAGTCTCCCTCTTCACCAAGGTGCCGATCCCCGATGCCATTGAAATTGTCAAACGCAAAGTAAATGCGGAGATTGCTTCCTTGGTTGAGTTATGCCTAAGATCTACGTTTTTCTCTTTCCAAGATGTCATCTATGAGCAAGTTGATGGGGTAGCTATGGGCTCCCCCCTCTCTCCTATCATTGCCAACCTCTACATGGAGCATTTTGAACAGGTTGCCCTCAGGTCCTTCCCTCTTAAGCCAAGGTGGTGGAAGAGGTACGTGGATGACACGAATGTGTGTTGGCCTCATGGCATTGACAAATTAGAGGAATTTCATACTCACCTCAACAGCATATCACCTTGCATCACCTTTACCAAGGAGCTTGAATTTGATAACAAATTACCGTTTCTTGATGTCTTGCTCCTTAAAAAGTCTGATGGATCCCTTGGTCGGCAGGTTTATCGCAAAGCGACCCACACGGACTTATACCTCCATTCCTCATCCCATCACCACCCCAGCCAAAAATTTGGGATCTTAAAAACCTTGGCCACGAGAGCTTACCGAATTTGTGATGGTGACCACTTAGACCAGGAGTTAGACCACCTTCGTTATGTCTTCAGACTAAATGGGTATACCAACAAACAAATTTTGAGAGCTCTTAGACACTCCAATCCGATCCTCCCCCCCAAATCTGAGTCTAATTCCTCCCAATCCGGGTCTCTCCCCCTTGTCTCTTTACCCTTTGTTGAGGGCATTTCTCACAAAATCTCCAAAATTCTCCTTAAGAAAGGCCTGCGTTGTCCTTTCAAACCTTGTGTCAGCTTAAAGAATCGTATCCCTCCTCTCAAGGACCCTAGAAACAACTTTCATGACTCAACGGTCTACAAAGTTGTATGCTCTTGTGGTGTTCCTTATATTGGTGAAACAGGTCGCGCATTCAGCACCAGAATTAAAGAACATGTTGCTGACATTAAGCACGAACGTGTCCTCAAATCCGCCCTAGCTGAGCACTCCTCTTCCACAAAGCATCACATTTGCTTAGAAAGTACTCAAATATTATTCAAAGAAGATAACTTCTTTAAGAGGAAATTGAAGGAAGCCATAGGAATCATTAACCATCCCACCAACCTCAACCGTGATGAAGGTTGGAATCT
>VDFB02198310.1:0-40298 GCA_007258455.2 Sequoia sempervirens | reverse complement strand
GCCATAAATGATGAATGTAGAGGACTATGAAGGAGATGCACCCCCATGATGATGAACAAACCAATCAACATATCGCGAAACCTATAGTCCGGTGGCAGCCTACCGTGATGAACCTGTAGGTGGATTCCATGCGCATCTAGTGCTCTGGGCTTAAGAGTGATGGGATCCTCGAACTGAACGACCTCTATGTCTCAAATGATCTCTAACATGCTCTATACCGATCCCATTGTCTGATGCAATGTGGGCATATGCCTCCAACAGGTCCTCAGCCAAACAATGTAGAGTCATGCATGACATATCTCCTGTAAGTGCATCAAGCTGTGTAGGAGTAGGGATGCCTGTCATTGTAAAAGGATCCATGGTATCCGCGGTCAAAATGGTGTGGACGGGAATGTCTAGATATCACCTACACGACATCAACATCCTAGTGGTGGCAAACAGCACGTCATCACCTACAAGGTCAATTGCCTCCCTTTTGAAGCAACAACAACCTCATCTCATGGGGGCTAGAGCCGGGTGAGAGTAGGATACCTATCACCAACCAATAACATTAACACTGGGGGTGATCTATCTACTTGATGATAGGTGGGCCTATCAGCAATCCTACAACGCCCCTGACCAGCATATGGTGGAATGTCCAAGTAGTTAACTTTGAGGCCCAAATGGACCTCAGCATACAACTGCTGAACAAAATATAATGGAATCTAGTCATTGTTTGGGTATAGACCATGTGCTGCAAGAAATCATGGGTAGATCAATGAGGCCATAACATGATCGACACATCTAGTGACCTGGTATCCCCTAACCTTACGCACATTTTGATAAAATGGAAAACAAGTGGCTTTTATCATTTCTTTGGTGACACTATCTTGTATTTGTTTAAGGGGAACGCCACCATGTACTTCTTCCAGCATGCGGGAAAGAATAGCAGTCACTCTATCTGAGGAATATGCACTAGTCCTCTCAAGTTCATCTTTTAGTTTTTCTAGACTATGCAATATTAACATGCACGGTTCACTATATATCCTCGAGTTTGCACCCTATGCTAATGAATCTCTCAATTTTTTAATCTCATTACTAGTATTTGCAAACAAAGAATCTGGCACAAGTGGAACATGATCTGCATTTTCCATGATATATATATATATATATCATACACTCAAAAATAATGAGATCTTTGCAAATAATATATCTAGATAAAAAGAATAATACAAATCTAAAATAGAACTTGGTAATAATTCATCTTACTCATCAATAATATTTTCATACTCATTAACTTGATTTAAAAAGAATCGAATATACCAAAATTACAACATGCATCCAAATGGTTCAAATTTTAAATGAAACGATGAAAGAAAGAATAAGAATACAAACATTAAAGTATAAAATCATTTGAAAATAATTGGGGATAAAAATATTTAATCTAATAGTTGTTAACATAAATGAACTTCAATTATATAGCCTTGAGAACATAAAAAAATTATAGATTGGAAAGCAAAATAAATATGTCATATTACTTGAATCAAATCTAATAAAGTTTGACTTTATTGCATACTTGTTATAAATATCTCACATGAACCAATGAAATTCAATGTGTCTCCAAATTACATAAGAAGAGAGAACCTAAATGTGAAAAAGAAAAAGAAATTCAAAATCCATCTTTTGTAATGAGTTTGTTAAAATTTAAAAACATTCAAGAACCCCAAAATGGTTTGAAATTGATGAGCATAATAGAAATTTTTGAAGGTAAGAGGTCATCACAAACCATTCGGTTGTGGGCTTCAAAATTTTTCAATGAATGGTTCTCCAATAAGATGTATTAACCAAAATATTCCAAATTTTATACAATTACTAAAGATGTACAAAATGAGACCTTTTACTAAATAAATTTCAAAATGCATCATTAAAATGTATACAATATCATCCTAATTTCAATTAAAAACATAAAACAAACACTAACGCAAAGAGATAAAATTTCAAGAAGTTCCAACTAATGATGTTATAATAATCCTCCCCAAGTTGATCCTCTCATCCCAATCATCATACTTAATGTTTTGGTACTTGAATGTGTTGGTACTTGAATCATGTTTTGGTAATTAATGTTATGTTTTTTAAGAGGAAGCATTTTCTCAGATTTCTATTACCATAATGATTATTCTTGTTTTTGTAACTTGGTATTTCTATTTGTAGATTTTCAACTTTTTATTATGTAAATCATTCTTTGATACCCAAGTAGTTTAAAGGTTTTCTTGAATCTTATTTAGTTTTTAGATTTAAGTGCTTTCTCATTGTCTAATTTCTTAATCAAATCTAAACATTGTTCGATCCTTATTTCCTTCTAATACCAAAATCATCCTCTTTTCCTAGTAAGAAGTCATAGTTCAATCCCACCATGGTTGTGAATCAAGCTCAAATTGGTATGATTGGGAATATGCATGATACTAAATTTATCATAATGGAGAAGAATCATTTGACCATGAGGCCCTTGTTGAGAAAATGGTAATCAAGATATAGCTTTGATGCACACAACCTTTCTTTGGATCTTGCAAATTTGGCTAGTAATATTAATCCTAGTAAAATGATTGATCTCCTTCATATACTATGTTAATTAATAAGCTATGTGGAAAGAAAGTACTTAAAGTTAAATAGGTAAAGGATAAGCTCAACAATCCCTTTTAGTGATGTGCCATTTTCCCTCCATCCCAAGCTTCTTCTTCATGTATTCCTCCTTATTGTTTTACTCCTATCTATCTTATGCAATTTATTTCTCCTTCCACCAAATCTCCCCAAATTTATCCTCTCCTTTTTCCTAGATCTCATCTCATGCTTACTTATTATGATGCACATAGTTCTCTTGTCTCCACATTAGTTCTCATTAGTTTTGTTTACACTTCCCATGTTCCCCTCACTGTGATATTCCTACGCAAGTCTTTGTCACTCCACACTCATTTATTATGTCACGACAAATTTATACACCACCTTCCATTTCTCATCTTGCCACTTTCATTCATGTCCTTAATCCTAGTGTGCCTCTATCTACCCTTGAAATTAATGTTTAAAGGCTTGTTGAGATGAAAAGTAATGTTGATTCCTTACCTAATGGAAACAAAAAAAGACATACATATAAAAATCAAACACAATTCAATTTCTATTAAAAATTTTACATATCCATTTTTGTTGGATTTTTGGATCCTAGATTTGAGATGCACAATGTTAAAGGAGATCCCATGACACATTCAAGGTTCTTTAGTGCTACATATTTGGATTTTGTGTATGATGATAAGTTATTGGCTAAGTTCTTCCCATGAAATTTAATAGTATTATCTTCCATTTGGGTCTATTTTTTAATATTGAAATTGGTCAATGCAAATATTGGGAATGTTGGATTGAAGTTTATTATTTTAGATTTTTTGACTGTAAACAAAGATCTACAAAGTATATACATTCTTAACATTTGCATGTGCAAGTGAGATGAATGTTAAGAACTAAAGTTGTTAGAGGCTACCACACTTAATTATGGATCTTCTAATGCTTCATCTACATCATCCTACCCTTGTAAATTTGAAAATAAAAATTATTTCCAAAAGGATAGTAAAAAATAATGGAAATGACCATTGTACAAACTATACATTATAAATGTTTCTAATATAATTATGACTCTAAAGCCTCCAACTTTTTCCTTTGTAAAATGTGCTTCAAAATTTACTTAGTGCTTGCATGATTACACTTCCTCCTATTAGGCCATTAGATAAATCTAAAGTTATTCCCAAAAGATATAATGAGAAAGAATTTTGTTATTAAATTGTAGAGTTAATTGTAATTATACTCAACATTTTATGGGATTAAGAAATAATTGATTAAGGATTTGATTGATAAAAAAAAAATTAGGTTGAGGGGGTTAATATTGGGGTCAATCCTTCAATTGTTCCTCCTAATGAAAATTTAAATATTTTACACTAAATAAATCTAATAAAATGGTTTTATATGAGGGTCATGAGATTGAGGTACATATACATGTTGATGAGCTTGAAATCATTGATTCACCTACATGTGAGGAATGATTTGTTGGTATTAATAAAAATTATAAGGGTACTTATTCTTCTTCTTATGTACTAGTGATTGAATTTTATAGAAATTTCTATGGACTAACCAGTATTCAAACTTAGGACCTCCCATTTGGTGTTAGGATGCTCTACTATTGAGCTAATGGCTCACATTGTGATGAATCTTTTTATGGCTTAGGTGTGTATCATTTCTCCAACACACTCCCTTGAGCCACAACATAGGTGTCAAATGCACCTAGCTTGGCTCTAATACCATGTTGAAATTTCCATGAACTAGTTAGGATGCAAATCTCCACCACTAAGCTACCCACCCACTTTATGACAAGTCAATTTACGATTTAGGTATGCTAATTTTTTTGACACCTTTTTCACATTGTGAGATATTGCCAAATAATTATAATGGTCCTTTGGTTTTGTGTGGATCATGAACCATGTAAGGGTGTGTTTATTGATCTTACTCACCAATAAAATGTATGCATTGAATAATTTTTGTTTTATCATCATTTTATCAACAAGCATATGCATATTTGAGGGTTTATTTAAAATTGAATAATGATATGTTGATTGAAACTATAGGATACATTATTTTACCTTAATTTTTGGTCTAAAAGATGAGGGAAGTTCTTATTCTATGTCATATTATTTCTTCTTTAGATGTATCTCATATTTTACTTGGGTATCCATGGATAAAGCAATATCAAGCAACATCATCTATGTCATGCCATCAAGGTATCAAATATGTTTGAACACTAGTAAAGAGGTTACAATTGCAAGAGATCCATATATGCCTTTATTTTAGATTAAGTCATTTAACCTTAAATAATTTTAAGAACATATAAGGATCCTCTATATAAGTGCAAGGATTCTTTGCCTAATTTGTAAAAATTTCAAAAGGAATAACAATGGTGGGAAAATCAAGACAAGATGCAACAATTTAGAATTCCTAAAGGGTTTACAATTATTAGAGCCAAAGTAGGTTATATGTAGGTTTTATATTATAAAATGATTCAAGAATCTATAAGGCCAAAAGAACCATAAGCATTGCAAACTTTAGTTTAGAAGCATAAGGGATTGGATATTTTCATTCCTAAACATGGTTTTCATAAAAAAAATTACTCATGTAGCAAGCACACTATAGAATTGACAAAGAAGGTTAGGGTTTTTAGCTTCATTTGTTATATGGAGATATTTTATTGTAATGTACATAATCAATGATATGATTCTTGATTTTTTATAAGATTTAATATTATGACACCTTAACAAACCAAGCTATGACTTTCATGGTTCACTCCTACATGTATGAAATTTACATTTTCATCTACAAGTTTGACCCTAAATTTGTAGTTTTAAAATTATTTTGTGACCTTGACCCCTACACTTCTAGTCTTTAGGAATTTATTTATCTCCATTTTTTAGACTATGTTGAGAGCCATTATAATGTTTTTTTGCACTAACTTTGGGAGGAAACTCATTTTTCCTTACTCAAACCCTTGGATTGATTTAAAAAAATTGAACAAGTTAAAATACATGCCAAATATAAATGCAAGTTCAATGGGTGTAGTTTTGAATTATAGACCTCTCATCCCCTAACAGATAGTTGATAGTTTTGATATTCATTTTTCTCTTGAAAGGTGTTTAACAAGACAAAAATATATGCAAAACGGGGAAGCAAAATACTATATTGAAAATGCTTTAAAAACTTTCAAACAAGTGCAATTTGAATTCAACAAATTTAAAAAAAATTGCATTTAGGGTTTCGAAATTAAACAAATACATGCATTTTGAACTCTAAAAAAATTGAATTTTAAATACCTCATGCTCAATAGTGGTTGATATGCAAACTGGAATGATGAACTTTGAAGAGAGGAACGGAAATTTGCTTTCGCCGGTGAGAGAAACCTTGTTTGGTCGCCGTCACGGACTCTGTTTGCC
Source organism: Sequoia sempervirens (assembly GCA_007258455.2). Classification (NCBI taxonomy): domain Eukaryota; kingdom Viridiplantae; phylum Streptophyta; class Pinopsida; order Cupressales; family Cupressaceae; genus Sequoia; species Sequoia sempervirens. The sequence goes on along the minus strand of VDFB02198310.1, from coordinate 34,302 downwards.
GCGCGCACCAGGGAGACAGTGACTGGTAAAAGAACACAGTAAAAGTGTGAAAATGAAACATTTTTTTTGTTTTTGTCATATTGAAGGGGTTCAGTCAAACCCAGGTTCGACCGAACCCACTTGGATATGATTTTTTAATTCGGGCATTCACTGGTTCGGCCGAACCCATTTGATTTGAGGAATGGAAAAAATTTGAATTTTCCTTCCTCTTAGAAAGTGTAAACCACTATTCTAAGATAACCCTAGTGTGACTCCTTGATGTGACCTAATATTTTATTTTTCACTTAAGTCACTTTATAGCCCAATAATATAATTATTTAATATTACCTTTTTGACTTTGCACTTTTTAGTAACATTAAATAATTAAAATAATAATTATTCCTTAAAAACGGGGACATTACATCAACTCAGATTGGCTTGAAACTGGAAATGCCTAGGCCAAAAACCCTCAGGATCCCTCTAATGCCCAAGTTAGCCCATAGGATCATGGCAAAAAGGCTAATGACAAACCATGAACTAATTGGCTAGAAAGGGGACATTACAATGGACAAACATATAGACACTAATCCATAAATAATAGTGAAGAATAGACATAAACACACAAAATGCAAACAAAAACTAACAATACACATTCACAAGCTTACAAAGGTTTCGTTTTTCTCTCCCCATAGAACAAATTTAAAACCCTTTCAACAGAGATGGGCTTAATAATTTTATACCCAGACTTTTTCCATTTATTTCAACTATTTTTTATTTTCATTTAATAAATTCAAATGCAATTGCAATGCATGAGTGCACACACCAAAAATTAACCATAAAATGCAGAAATGCAAAAAGCTATAAAACAACACTGTAAAAGATGTAGGAACTTACAAACGCTTTGTTCTTCGATACCAAAATCGTACACCTAAACCCTCTCAAAAGGCACCGATTTCATCCTCATCAAACAATCCGACAAAAATAACAAAGAAATGAAAAACTGAAATTGTAAAAGATAAACTAACTTACAAATGTCATCTTCATGGCTTCCAACACCGTAGATGAAAACCCTTCAGTTTCATCAAACACCCTGACCCAATGAACAAACAACATAGAGAACAATTTGGCGATAGTGTTAAACCTTCATACCATAACACATAAATGACGGCTGCACTACACCCCACTCACAATAAATGAGAAGACACAAATAGTAAATGTATTTACAAAATGCCAAAACCACGAGGAAAATTACACCCACCAATCCAAATTTGTAAAAAGGAAAAAAAATTGCCTTTTCTAAATATTCCCCCGAAGATAAGCTATAATCACAACCAACTATTTCCATTCTTAATCATGGATAGCAAAGGAATCCACATTAACTGATTACGGTGTTAAGTATTCAACTTGACAACAAACAACAACCCATAAAAGCAGCCGCCGATTGCAAAGTACCGAACAAGAAAGACTAACCCATATCTACACTCACAGACAAAAACCGAGCAAATGGACAAACAACACAAACAATACATTCCTTAACAGAATTAGAACCTCAAAACCAAAAAAAAATAAAATACAAACTATTCTCATCTTCATTGGATACATTGAAATGCAACTAACTATTTAATTCGACAACAAACACTAACCCATAAAGAATAGCGAAGAATATACATAGACAGATAAAATGCAAACAACTAATAATACACATTCACCCATAAAATGCAAATATGTAAACCATTATAAAACAAAACTCTAGAAGACATACAAGCTTATAAAGGCTTCGTTTTTCGCTCCCCATACAATAGATACAAACCCTTTCAATATAGAGGAGCTTAATGAGTGCACACACTAGAAATTAACGATAAAATGCTAAAATGTAAAAAACTATAAAACAACACTGTAAAAGATGTAGGAACTTACAAATGATTCATTCTTCAATATGAAAATTGTACACATAAACCCTCTCAAAAGGCACCGGTTTCACCCTCATCGAACAATCCGACTAAAACAACAAAGAAACAAAAAATTGAAAGCATAAAAGATACACTAAATTACAAATGCCACCTTTCTGGCTTCCAACACTGTAGATGAAAAACCCTTTAGCCTCATCAAACAACCTGACCCAATGAACAAACAACGTGGAGAACAATTCGGTCGACATCATTAAACCTTCACACCATAACATAGTAATGACGACTGCACTCCAGCCTACTTACAATAAATGAGAAGATGCAAATAGTAAATGCAAATGTATTGCTCAAGATGCCACACGTCCCCACGAAGAGTCCATGGCAAGACAAACTATACAAACAAACTCATGAAATATTTCCAATAGTCAAACTCCTTACAATAAAAAATATTTACAAAATGCCAAAACGACGAGAAAAACTATACCCGCCAATCACAAAATTACAAAAAGAGAGATTTTTTTGTTTGTTTTTTCTAAGTACTCCCCCGAACATAAGCTATACTTTAGTTGTAATTTCCGGTGCCATTCCCAAACTCTAAAAAGACGCCAATAGTAAATATATATGTACTGCTGAAGACACCACGTGTCCCCACGAAGAGTCTATGGCAAGACACGACTATACAAACAAACTCATGAAATATTTCCAATAGCAAAGCTCCCTACAATAATAATAATTATTATTAAAAATATTTACAAAATACGAAAACCATGAATAAAATTACACCCGCCAATCACAAAATTGCAAAAACAGAAAAATAAATTCACTTTTTCTAAATACTCCCCCAAACATAAGACTATACTTTAACTTTATTTTCCGGTGCCATTCCCAAAACACAATTTTAATATGCAAGATTGAAGGGATAACAATAGTTCCCCTCCTTTTAAAAATTCTCTATTAGAATAAACAAGTAGTATCCGCCTAAAGATATAAATAAAAACTATATGCACGTGAAATTTCTTGACATGCAGACCTTTCCAACGGAAGACCCTTTATCCGTGCACTTCCACATAGCCTAAATAACTTAAATTAAATTGTTATTAACAACATTTTACACAAAGCGCAAAGTGCCGCAACCAAAAACAAATCAAAACCTCGTGGATCTGCCCGTTAGGCTACTTTCTGTCCTAGCTTGTCAACACTCCTTCCTATTTAACAACAATCTTCTCCAATCCTCGTGCGCGGACTTTCCATCTGGATTTCAACACAAATTCCTCTCAGAATTCTCCAGAGTTTGATAGCCTTCTTGTCTATTTTGAGCCAAAAATAAGCCCGATCTGATGGGTGATTTGGACTTTGCAATTCAAACCTTTGAATCATTTTTAGCAGTACCCATTCCGACTTTACGTGCCTAAGGATGTATATTTTCAAGATCTGTATAGTTTTTTCGAAACCTTTTTGTGATCAGTCTGAGAAAAGGATCTTTTCTGAACGCTATTTGGCAAACATTGGGGTTTTTCTGGATCTTTTTTCTGTCAGTGTACCGAGATGACCGACATTTTTGCTGTGGGAGAGCTTGCAGAATGTATTTCGGATTTTAGCTTGAATTTGCTTTCAGTCGAGGGGCTAATAGGTTCAACGAGCGATTGTTTGTTGCACGGAGTAAATTAGCAGGGTTTATTTTCGGTATTTGTATTTGGGAGAAATGTTTCGGCGTGACAAGGACAGAGATAGATTTAGAAATCGAGAGCAAAACGGGTTTTCGCCATGCGGGCAAGTGAGGGTTCTTGTTGTCGGAGATTCAGGTAATTTTAATTTTTGGATCATTGAAGCTTATTATTTGTAATGTTTAGACCAAGTGAGTTGCGCGCTATTTTGCGACAGCTTCAGTAGTTTAATTACGATAACATTTGATATTGTGTGGTCCTGCATCTTGTTTTAAGCTACTATCCAGTAGAAATTTAGACACATTGATGAAAACCTAGATCTCTAAATGACCCTATCATTAATTTATCGACCTCTTTCAAAGAATATGTATTAAACCCATTCAAATGGGCTTTAATTGCTTCATAAAACGCAAGATCTAATGAAGTTTTTATTGTGCTGCTTCCTGTAGTTTATTTACTAAGAACGTCGGCCATTTAATTAGCAATTAAACTGGAAGTTACCTTTATGTTGCCCGAAAACACTTCCAAATAAAGGTCCGTTTTGATCAATTTATAATATTATATAATGTGGATTAGGTTTTGAGCAACATATCAAGATAAGTATAAAATATCATATCTGCTTGTAAATTATATCGTCATATATCAGCTGATATAAGAAGCTTGTGGTGGGATATAAATCTTAAAATCTACAGGACCTCACTAGTGGTTGTCATAGTTTTGGGCCTTCTGATATCATCTGAGAGCAATGAAATATAATCAAATTATTGCAGAATTACAAGGCTTTACTTAAGATAGATCCACAGACAAGAAAGGCTTGACATAATGCACGATAATTTTGAAGAATGGTATCAAAGAAAGGTACAAGCCAGGAATTATAGACAAGCCAGGACTAGGCTATTGTTTATAGAATCAGCCATTAAACCAAGGAACCTGAGATAGATGATAAATAAGCACCGGTAGTGGCAATGCCAGACTTCTTGTAATGATAGTAGCAATGTCCACGATGAACTATGATTTGAAGGACTAAAGCTGGTGCTGCTTGCTTTAATTTGGAATGCTGGTCAGTACAGTTTCCGTTTTGCTTTTTTTTTTCTTTTCTTGTGATTAACCTCTTCTACCAAAAAACGAGAAAAGATGGGCTACCATCTGATACCACTGTAAAGAACCCAAAATGCCAAAATATATCAAATTATAACTTAGATTTGGAAATAACTAGACAAATATCAGAAACAAATCAGCACTAGCACAATATATTAATAGAAGAGAATCACACAATGATTCAATACCAAGGATGAAAGATGAACTAGTAACACAAACTTTAAGGAACGGTTAGAACTTTACTCATACAACTACCCATAAGGAAAGATTAAGTGCATAAAGTATTTTGATAGAGGAAGGCAATCCAAGACGTTGGTAGTGGCAGTGATGTTTTTGAAGGAATGCCACTATTGTTCCCTTAATCAGAGACCAGGTGTAGGGTTTTTCCAATTCCAAGACTATAGAACAAAAATGGTTTTGCCCATCTCTGGCATTGCGAGTCTTGATGTGAATAAGTATTTGAACAAATCTCTCATATGTATTTCCTATTTAGTATCTCACATAAATTCCTGCTAGTTAAGAGCTTCATTACCCTGGGTCGAAACTGTAGTTTTTACCCATGAGCTGATCAGTAGTTTCCAGAGGATCCTAATGAAACAATTTTGGGCTAGAAATTGCTTGTATTAACAGGTAAAACTGATTACAATATATAGAGAAGTAAAGTTACTGTAGACATTAAATGTCTACCTACCAGCTACCTACCAACTACTGTTGATAAGATTGACCATTATCAATATTCTACTTGATTTAAAGTTACTATAGACATTAAATGTCTACCTACCAGCTACCTACCAACTACTATTGATAAGATTGACCACTAGAATATTATATTCTACTTGTATTAACAGGTAAAACTGATTACAATATATAGAGAAGTAAAGTTACTATAGACATTAAATGTCTACCTACCAGCTACCTACCAACTACTGTTGATAAGATTGACCATTATACAATATCAGAATATAATATTCTAACACCCTCCCTTAATGGTCAATCGACTAACAAGCCTACAAAAAACACTCTGCAGGTCGATTGGTCACAAATTCTTCAGAACACTCTGCTGCTACGGAGACCCTCCCCGGATCTGCAAAATGTTGATGACCAAGAGTACAAAAAAATGTCTTGATAAAGAACAGAGAAGGCTGCCCCTTCTTTAGAAAGCTCTGCAACAAGAGACATGAGTCTGCCACTAACCCTCCCAGAATCTGCAGAACTACTGACCAGAAGTCCAACCTGACGTTGGGTAACAGAGTTGTCCTTCCCTGAAACTAGAGACACATCGAGAACGGCTGCCACGATTTTGAGGATAAATCGGCAAACCGTCAAAACTTTTGCAGAGGAGCATGATGCCCGAGAACAGACTGCAAGAAGCTAGTTGTGCAGATATTCGCCCCAGCAACTTGAGGTGCGATCAAAACAGACTGCAACAAACCATGATTTTTGAGGAAAAAATCGCCAAACCCAAGATTACAAATTATCGTTTTTTCGGAAAAAACGGTAAAAACCAGAGAGGAATCCCACGCATTTTGCGAATTACAGAAACCCAAAAAGTAGCTGGCATGGAATTCGAAACACGGATCAGCATACAAAACATCGTTTTTAAGGAAAAACCAGTAAAACCCTTCAAACCGAGAGCCCTCCCACAACAAAAACCCACTAAAAGGAATGACCCTTAATTTTTGAGGAGAAAATTATAAATCCTTAAGCTAGATTTTTTTTTTTTAATAAGGGAAAAAATATTTAAAAAACCCAACAAAGAAATCTCACGCAACACTGTGAATTACAGAAGCCCAGAAACAGGTAGCCATTGATTGCGGCTGAAAAACAGAGGGTTTGGAACCCTAGCCGCTAGAACAGATCTGCACAAGAAACAAGGCACGAAAAATGAAGCACCCAAAAAAATCGAACGACAACCCATTTAAGATCTTGAAAAAACCAACAGGAATCTGCAGTCAAAAAAATTTTTCGACTTGAAATTGAGGCACAAATTTTGAGGCACAGAAAACGAGGTACCCAGAAAATTTGAAGACCGACCCAGTTGAGATCTCAGAAAACCCAGAAGGAATTTGCAGGTAAAATAATTTTTCGACTTGATATGAGGGTTCAAAACCCTAGTCGAGTTTCAGAAAACCCTAGTTCGCCATGAAAGACCAGAAAAAATTTGCAGAAAATGAGTTAGAATTTGCACGAAAATTTGGCAAAATAGATTCCAAATCCTAGGCGACGTGCTTGCAGACTGAGGCGACCTCTTGAGGCTCAGATTCGAAGAGAAAGGAACCAGAAATTGTGTCCAAAAAGAGACTGAAAATTGTAGGTCGCGTGCAAAAAAACGTGAGCAGAAAACGTGAAGAAAAATCACGTTTTTTCAAAAGTGACGAATACATGCAGGAAGAACTAGAAAAACAACGCGACCACAGTCCCTTCAAATCGCTCCTAGTAACAAAGGATGAAGCTGCGCGATTCAAACACAAGAAGAGACTCACGTTTTTCTCAGAAAAATCCGACGCCTAGCGATTTGAAGAAATCGCGACCTAGGTGATGCAAAAAAAACGCGACTAAAACCAGACAAAGCCCAGAAGGGTTTTGAAAATTGCGAGTACGACTTTCGATCACAAAAAACCTTTCGAAATTTTTTCAGAAAAGCTACCAAGAGATTTTCTACAAATTTCTAGAAAAAATTCCAAACAAGAAGAGGCTACGAATTTTTTATTAAAAAATTCGCCAGATTTTGTAGAACCCCATGGCTCTGATACCATGAAACAATTCTGGGCTAGAAATTGCTTGTATTAACAGGTAAAACTGATTACAATATATAGAGAAGTAAAGTTATTGTAGACATTAAATGTCTACCTACCAGCTACCTACCAACTATTGTTGATAAGATTGACCATTATACAATATCAGAATATAATATTCTAACACCTAAATGATGTCACTTGATGATTAATCCTGATCATGGAAATGCTCTTCTATTGTGCAACCAACTTTGTAACCTATAAACATTAATGCAGCATACTTCAGCAACAATTTGCATGTCAAAACAAGAGATGAATGCTATGTTAATCCACAGAATACAAAACAGTTGGTGAATTATTGTGTATGTACCAAAAGGGACATTTTAGAAGATATTGAGCACCAAAAGATTTTGCTGCATGCTGAGCAGGTCATGTGCTAACAACTCTGGGTCATAGAAATAAATTTTACATATTAAGGAATGAGTACAATGGCGAAGGAAGTTGAGCAACAAAATAACCAACGGTGTGTGAACAAAGCAACATGGTATGATAGATAACTGCACAAGTTATTGGAAAGGGTCAAATGTATATTTTTTTCCTGAATAAGAAATATGCAAATTTTAAGCTTACTTGAAATTTGGTTTCATTGCTTGACTGGAGTGAGTAACAAGTAATTAAAGTAAACAGTTAAAAGCTCAATTCCAATATTTTTTGTTGAGTTGAATGAACATACCAAGACTTACCTTACATCACCAACCTCTTCAAAGTCAGTAGCCTATAGGATTGTACAATTGATGTTAAGCAAATTGTCACTAGTTCACTAGCAAAATTCTCACTGAAAAGTTTAAGGAAATGAATTTAACTTCCATGCTGAGAATGAGGTCAAATGCTATGGGTACAAAGTATTTCTTTTTTTTAGATGTTGAACCAGGCATGAAGCTCTCTAGCACAAGAGTGAAAATGAACAATTCTTCTGGTGTATTTAGTGAAATTTATTTGATCTGCAGGCTCTTCTCAAGATTGGACTATCCTGAACCATCTCTGTGGGGTGTATTGTTCCAGAGCACCTTCTCCCATGAATAATAGAATAAATATATGGAACTACAAATTGGGATGAAAATTATCAACTTATTTGAGTATGCCCCTGCATGTTAAGCAGAGGCATCTGAAATTCTGTAAATTTTTACATTTAGATTATAATTTTCAGCCATACTGAAATTGTATAGAGCCACAATAGATGTTTTTTTTCAGTTATATCATGAATGGTCAGTGGAATATTGAAGTGTTCGTATCTCCTGAAATTTCTATTTTATTTCACCAATTTATAAGTACATATATGAAGTCCATGTACTCATTTAATTGTGGAAATATATCAGCATTTTTTGTAGAATATGTGTGAGAAGTAACTGTGATGGTTATTCCTGTAAACAAATGTCCAAAACAGAAAATAGCACATGCACTGTAAATAAAGACAAAATGAAGCGATTTTTATTGATATTACCAAACTGATTACAATATATCACTAACTGATTCAAGGTCACTGCCTCCTTAGAGTAATACTCAATACAAAATGACAATCAAGATGATTTTCTCTTGCCTAGTCAGCACACTATATATTGCACAACTAAAGACAACTACTACTTCCCTATACATGTGGGCAAAATACTTTTATTCTAATTAGCTTATGGGACAGCATACAAAGCATCTGCACTCAAACGTTCATTTATTAATACCTAGTACATAATAAAAGAGTTAGGATGTAAGGGTGCTAACATGCTGCTGGAATTGGCAGAGTGGCTCCCAATCATGACTTCTGGCTTGGACCATTGCCATTGTACCAACACGTGTTCTAGTGTGGTGGCTGAGTTGGCATGAACAATGATCCAGAATAGCCTCCATTTCTAAGATAATGAATCCTTCTTTATTGAGCTCTAGCAATGCTATTCAAATTTGATTGTGCTGGCCAAGAACCTGCTTCAAATAGGATAAATGAAAAATAGGATGGATCTTGGAAGATGATGGAAGGTCCAACTTGTATGCAACTAGTCTAATCCACTGTAAAAATTGATATTGACCATAGAATTTGAAAGCTAATTTTGGCTGCATTTTAGCTTCAAGGATGTTTATTTGTATGGCTCCAAGTGCTGCCGACTTACTTGCTGCTTCCTTTCATTTTGGGCTATTGTCAAATTATCTTTTAGAACTCAAAGAATGTTTTCTTTAGTGCTAAGGGCAGAATCAATTGAATTGCATGATCATGTGAATGTCGAGGAGAAAATTCTTGTGGCTCCTCAAATATTGTGGTGTGTTATGTTGGGAGTTCTTGCAACTTTGAAGGTTGATTTGAGTCTACTGATTCAATGAGTTGTACAGCACAAAGTTGGGCCATAACCTTGTACGAACCCCATATAATGACTTCATATGATGGGAGCTAATTGTGCTTGTTGGACTTGCTATCAGCCCTTTGAGATTTTATTTTTGGTCATTGTCCATAAATTGCATTGACATTTCCACAGTGTTCCATAGGCGTTGGGGACATGGGGACAGTAGGATGGGTTTTGGGGATGGGGGGACAAAGGGCCTAAGTTTGGGGACGGGGGGGGCGGGGAGGGGTTTTGCGTGGTGGGGTGGTGGTGCTGATATAGTTATACATATACTTATAGTTCTTGAAAAACTAGTTTTGAAAAGATGTATAACAGTATAAGAATTACATTTCAAATGAAACTATAGGAAATTAGTAAAATTATAACATAGCAAAATTTGAAATACTAAATCTAAATACGAAGATTTCTTGAATGCTAATTGCTAAATAAAACTTGACAAATGAAATTGTCAAATTGGAGATTTCTATTATATCGAAAATATGAATATCTGATGTCATATGTGATATAACAAAGTCTATAAAGATGATTACATGATTCATCATTACAATGAGTAGCAAATGCCAAATAGTAAATACAGATACTAATAGCAATAGCATTACAAAAGACAAAATGCCAAAATGTCAAAACTCAAAATGTAGTGAAGGGAGGCCTCTAATCATCTGCAAACTCCTCATCACTGGAACTGCTGGACTCCACAAGGTGTCAAATTAGGGTTATCCCCCAACCCCCAAAAATCGAACTTTTTAAATTTTTTTTAATTTTTTATATTGCATTTGATGTGGGGCGACGGGAGACGTCTAGATGTAGACGTCTCCCCGCCTCTCGAGAAACGCCTAGGCGTCTCCCAAGGAGGCGTGGAGACATGGAGATGTCTCCCAAGGAGTTGGAGACGTCTCCACGTCTCCTTGGGAAACGCGGAGACTTTTTCCTTGTCTCCGGCGGAGCACCGGTGGTGGTGGTGGGACGGTGGGAGATGTTGCGTACCCGTTTCCCTGTCCTAGAAACGTCCCCGTCTCCGAAACGCGGCCAAAAAGGGGGGGAAACGTGTTTTCGTGGAACACTGCATTTCCAAGAAATCCCATAAGATAGATCCCAACATACGTAACCATTGTGCTTTTGAACCACATGACAATCACCCAATGGAAGGACATACTTAATTTCAAATTGTAGTTTCTCACTAAGATCTTGATGTTCATAGAACTTCATACATTTACCCTTGCAAGCCTGTGTCCCTTCGTTAGCTATTATGACCTCAAAATTGGAGCATGGGTGTATGTAACAATTCGCTTATTTAGCTACTCTAGGATCCATCAAGTTATGGGTGCTGCCTAGATCAACAAGGATGGTTGGAGGATACTTTTTGAAGCACCTTTTAACCTTCATAGTTTGGGGTGTGATTATTTTAGCCAAGGCATGCATTGGAATCTCTTGGTGGTATCATCACTTGGTTTTGGCTATAGAAAGATTTACTGGAATTATGTATCATAACAATCAGCTCAACAAGAGGTTCATGGTGGTATAGGTCTTGTGAATAGTGACCATCAACTGTTTATAGGTCACTTAGGTGCTTTAGAAAGGTTTACTAGAGTTATATATCAAAACAATTAGCTCAACAAGAGGTCATAGTGGTATAGGTGCCATAATGACCAGAAAAATCTGCCCAATCCTTTTTTCAATATAACCTTACCCCAAGGGTTCTACATTCTTAAAATAGTTTCATTCTGCAATTCCATGGTTTGTAATTTTGTTTCCCTAGAAGTTTCGGATCCCTTTACCTGTTGCATATGCTTTTCTTACAAAACTATTGGTGGTGATGGCATCAAATCCCTCATGCATGCCCAAATTTATCATGGGTAGGGTTCAAGAATGTAGGATTTTTTCTATGTTGGGTGTGTCTAGTCCATGGGCTCAGAGATATTGATCTTGTTTGTAAATATTTTCAGGTCCAATCCTTTAGAACTTTAACTACTGAGTCCACTGTATTTAGCCACACTTTTCTATCTCTGTAGTATAAAGCAAGTAACTTCTCATAGCTCAGTACTTACCAGTGCACCACAGATTACAGACAATTGATGGTTGCCTAGGGTTAAGCTTCTCCTAGACCTACTGTGTCTTCTAATATATTTGAAGATATTTGGAGGCTCATGACCGACACAAATTTTGTCCAAGGGCACTCGATGATGGGTCAAATCCCACCTCTAATCACACATGAATGCCACGTGCTTAGTGAAAAATGACAGCTGTCTAAGAACTTTTGCAAACCCCTAGTATAGAATTCTAGCCAAAAACTATTATTGACAGAAAAAAATTACCGTGGAAAAATGATTGCTGCAGGAAAAAAAAGTTCAAACTGATGCCAAAACTCTCAAAGCTGTAATTGAGCTAGCCTTGGAAAGTGCTTTGATACTGGATTTGATGGTCCTTCCTGCAAACAGATTATCTGAAACTAAAAATGTCATATGCAGTGTAAGTCAACACAAAATGAAGGAATCTTTATGGATATTACCCAATCGATTGGAATATATCACTGGCTGCTTCAAGGTGGTTGTGCATTAGAGCAATGCTGAATACAAAACAATATTCAAGATGACTCTCTCTTGCTTAGGCACTACAATATATATTGCTCAACTAAAGACAACTACTACTTCCCCATACATGTTGGATACATACTTTATCCTACTTAGCACATGGAACAACTTATGAAGCATATACTCCTAAGTCTTTATTTCTTAATGCTTAATAGAAGATAAAAGAGTTAGGACGTAAGGGTCCTAACAATAACAACTTCAAATATTCGATGAATTTTATCTGGGATCTTCCTTTCTACTAGGTATTCTCATTTGACATATGTCTATTTTTTATTTTTTATTATTTAGTGAGTTAGTTTTAAAAGCCTGTTTGTATACGTGCATGATTACATTGATTATACCATAGAAGCATAAATCTGCAAAAAATCCCGATTAATCGTGATTTTTAAAAAATCTGCAGGCTGGACGATTTTTTCCCGTTTCAAACTGCAAAATTGCCAAAAAAACATGTTTAAAACCTGCAAAAAGTGCACTGATTTTCTCACGAAAAAAAACCATAAGACCATACCTTGTTGCTTACTATTATGCTTTGATAGATTTTTTCCAAGCATCCATAGCTTGTTCAAAAGCACCTGTTTTAGGCTTTTAGCCATAGCAGCAAGGCAGTGAAATATTTGATAAAATGCTTTGGTAGACATGTACAAAAAATATGGTAGCATAGAAAAGGTAGTGAATTGTTTGAAAAAAATGCCTCAAAGAAATGTGTTCTCATGGTCATGGAATGCCATGACAAGAAAATTGCTATGGATTGTCGTGGCATTCCATCGCCGTGAGACCACATTTATTTGAGGCATTTTTTCAAACAGTTCACTGCCTTTGTCTATGTTATTGCTATTATTATGCTTTGATAGATTTTTTCCAAGTATCCATAGCTTGTTCGAAAGCACCTGTTTTAGGCTTTTAGCCATAGCAGCAAGGCAGTGAACTGTTTGATAAAATGTTTTGGTAGACATGTATGAAAAATGTGGTAGCATAGACAAGGCAGTGAACTGTTTGAAAAAATGCCTCAAAGAAATGTGGTCTCATGGTGATGGAATGCTATAACGAATGCCATGACAAGCAAATTGCTATGGATTGTCATTGCATTCCATCACCATGAGACCACATTTCTTTGAGGCATTTTTTCAAACAGTTCACTGCCTTGTCTATGCTATTGCTTACTATTATGCTTTGATAGATTTTTTCCAAGCATCCATAGCTTGTTCGAAAGCATCTGGTTTAGGCTTTTAGCCATAGCAGCAAGGCAGTGAACTGTTTGATAAAATGCTTTGGTAGACATGTATGAAAAATGTGGTAGCATAGACAAGGCAGTGAACTGTTTGAAAAAATACCTCTAAGAAATGTGGTCTCATGGAATGCCATGACAAGCAAATGCAATTGGCAGCTGCTCCTAGTTATTATGCAATGTTAAGTAATTGCATAATTGCTTAGGTTGACTTTGTAAAAAACTATATTGCAAATGAAATTTTGTTATCTATCAACATCTAGATATTAGTTATGCAATGTGAAGTAATGCTTTGAGTTTGAAAGATGTGCAATGCAATGTAATCAGTGATATGAATATAAACTACAAAAATCTATTTTCTACAATTCATTAGTTAGAACTCTTTATTTTATTTGCTCTCTATATCTCTATGCTATGCAAAAGCCTTTCAAATTCAAAAAAAAAGTTTTTCTCTTGTTCTATAATTTTTTACATTTTTTTTTAAATCCGATTTTTTCAAAAAATATTATACTTTTGGTTTGCCGATTTTTTCCCCAAAAGATTTTTGCTGCTATGGATTATACACAATTTCATCTTAATGAATCCTCATTTGCTAATAACTTTGTGGTTTTGGTACCAAAATGAACTTACCCATCTTACAATTAAAATGATCAATATGTGGGTGTGACTAGAAGAAGATGCTTTGCTTATTGGGGTTTATTTTGATACTCTAGGTGATGGTTTTATACGGCCCTCTCACAAAGATTAAATTTCCATGTATAAAGATGACCATTAAACTAAGGCCATAAAAATACAAAAAACTACACACGACCAACAATGACAACAAACATATGAGTATGAGAGTACAAACTATTGTTTACAAGTCTATATCCAACAGAAAACATCTACACCACAGCCAAATCAACAGTATGGGTTTAGAGTGTCCTCATCCTTAGAAGCCACGTAGACAACCGACTCCAAAGATGCCTTGTCGGTAGCTTTAGAGACGCCACTTTTCAAAATCATGGGAAGATTGTAAGGACATCTAATCTCAAGGCAGCCATTCCTCAAAACCACACACAAATTCTCCAAGCATAAGGACAGATCTTGGCAATAAATTGCCAAGTCCACTTGTTTCTTCAGCAGAGACTGCATCACAGACTGGAGATGCTCAACCTCCTACTGTAGGTGTTGTAAATCAGTAATATCACTACATACATCCTCCTCCACATTCTCACCTAAAAGAATAATGTCTTCTTCCGGTTTGATTCTACTAAGATTCCACTAATGGGAAGATTCCCTCATGAGAAGAGAAATCTGAAACCTTGACCCCCAGATTGTGAATGATCTCCTTTGTTTGAACAATACCTCAGTTCATTAGTGCTTCCTCAGGGAGCGCTTTCTTGACAAAATGCAGCATGTAGAGATCTTGGATGCTCAAAATTCTATGGAGACGCCTATCCGACAGCCTCATAATGCTATGCTTTATAATGCCCTTCACCTGCCAAAAGCCAAAGAGTAAAACCATTGATGAAAACTGGAGAGCAAATCTCTGCCAAAAACCTGAACGAAACAAGACCCAGCAGAAAACAACTCCAAATGAAATTGCAGAAAATGCATAGTAGAGCACACAGAGCGGTCAATGAAATCAAAGTGTCACATGTGTAAGGCAAGCCAGGATGCCACAAGTATCAAGGCACATGCATTTGATGTCCGCTTAGCACCATCCCATTGATCAAACCCAAAAATCAACAAAAAATAATGATTGAAAATCTTGTGAGAGAGTACTTCCGGCTGTAACTGTGTAGTAGTTGATAAGTAGGAGGTATTTTCCACAGTGTGTCAAATTATGATATTGCTATCAGGATTCAACCGTGTAGTTTTTGAGTCAAACTCATTGACCCATGATTAGTAGTTATTTGCATATGTAGTAGTTATTTGCATCAACATTTCAGATTAGACTCTGTGATCCATCATTAGGAGAGAGAAGATAATGAAAATCCTATCAAAGTCACATTGGGGATCAAAAGTTAGTTTGATAATAATATCCCTCCCATGCTCAGCTTCCTTTAGTAAATCATCCATAATGTTCCACTCCTTTGGATTTGAACTGATCTTAGATAAGAAAGGAAATTGATTGACCCCTGTATTGGCTAGCTTATCTGCTATTGAGTTGCTTTCCCGATAACAGTGATGGTAAACAATTAAGTTGGAAAGCTTACATAAGTCCCAGACTTCATCAATAATACTAGTCAAACACCTATCTTGTAATTGATTTTCCACTAGACCATTAATCACAAGGAGGGAATCACCTTCAACCTGCAACATCTTCCACCTTGAAGCAAGGAACACTTCAATGCCTTCCAAAGCAATAAAGTCCTAAGCTTTGTTATTGGTTTTGCAACCTAAAAAGCAAGAGGCCCTTCACAAAGGCCCCACAAGACATCTGAAACACAACCCTAGTAACAGTTGAACCTGGATTTTCTCTGGCCACCCCATCAAAATTCATTTTTAAATGATCTTTCTCTAGCAATATCCAAGAGGATATGTTATGCCCTTTTCGAGTGTTGATTACCCTTTTAATGGGGATTTGCTCATTGGAAGAGTTACATGTACAAAATGTTTCTTTTGGCACTAAGAGCTGGTCATATATCATCTGTTAACTGTTCTGAGATTTTTTCAGGTGTGGGAAAATCATCAATTGTTCACTTCATAGTCAATGGTGCACCTGTTTATAACATCCAGCAGACAGTGGGATGTAAAGTTGGTATTAAGGTGATTAATGTTGTCTTCAAGTCTATTACAGAGATGCATTTGAATATCAGTGACGTTAGGCATTGACATTCTTTTGTTTTCTTTTATTCAGCTCATGACTTACGGAGGTTCTGGCAGCTCTACATCTACAAGCAGCAAAGGTGAAAAAGATAGAGAATTTTTTGTAGAGCTGTGGGATGTGTGTGGACATGAACGTTATAAAGATTGCAGATCGCTCTTCTACTCACAAATTAATGGTGAGCAAGCCTTCATTCATTATCATTGGTGATAATGGTTCAACTACTGTAACAGAACAGTCATTTCAACTCCATCTGTTTTTCTTTTGCTTCAAACCAAGGCTTCTAGGGAATATTTTAAATTCTCATTGTAAGAGGTCATAAAAAATATAGGACTAACTGGTAGGACTTGTTTATGATTTTAAGTCCATTTTCTGCACACGACTCTTGGTAGGGATGCATATGCTGTGCTGGATTTTCACATTTCTGAATGATGTTGGTGATCACTTTGCCTTTGAATGTATTCTCTTATTTGTAGCAAAAGAAGTCAATCATCTAGTGGTTTTTTACAAGGCTTCTAAGAGGAGCTGATTTAGGGATTGTAAATACTAAAATGCAAAGTAAAGACAGACTTTATACACATCAGTCTTGAACATGAAAATGATTATTGTTTTTGAGGTAATGGTTGTGAGCAATGCTTAATCTTGACAGATGCATTTGTTGAATATTCACACCAAGTATAATCAAGATAAAAAGTTTCAGCGTGTTGAACTATTATGATTGATATTTGTAGTTAGTTGTACTAACATGTCAGTGGAATAGCTTTCAATGGGTATCTTTAGAGGAGTCTATGTTAGAATTAGTTATATTTGTCAATTGTCATAAGGTAATTTTGAGGCTATCTTTAAAAACTAAGAAACATACAGCCCACAATAACATGACCACAAAAAATCACTCAATTGTCCCTCGACAAAAGATTTAGGCGTGTACTGCTATTGACCTTCTTCCCTTTCATTAGAGAAGAGCCTCCATTGTCCAATGGGATCCTTCACCAACAGCATCCATAACCCCAATTTGCAATCTCTCTACTTCTGTTCTTTGCCCTCTGCATTTTGGAGTGTCTGGACAATTGTAAGGATGGAGATTTTGCTTGAATTAAATTTTTGCTCTTAGGCTAAACTGGATTAAGCTGGCTGTCTTTGTCCTTCCTTTGCAATGCATGTGAATGAGTGGCCTCTTCTCAAGAACCTCCCTGATTCCTCTGGATTAAATAATCATCATCTAGGTGCCTACGCTTTTCACTCATTTCTGCAAAAGAAGAGTGTGGGAATCAGTGCTGTGATGGGAGGGATACTTCGCCATTTTTTGTCCCAAGTTATTACAGCGAAAACACCCGAAAGGCAGACCTTTGAAGTTCAAAAATTGGATCCAAGAACCATTTTATGTATCAAATTTTTATGGTATGAGAAATACTCAGAATATGCATGGAGATGTTGACCATGATACAGCCTTTCACAAATCTTCACTGAGAATCGAACTGCTCTATATCTAGTTTGGGAAAATCTCCCACCTTATTGATCAGTTGCTTAATCAATAATAGATCTCTCAGCACCAAAGGGAGGTTGTACAACAGCTTTGGTAGGATTAATTTATTAGAGTACAAATTTCTTCACCCATGACCCTCACAAGCTACATTTCTTCAATCCCTCATGATCCCTACAACTTGTGTATATATAGATTAGGATAAGAATGAGACTTCCTGTGCATATTTCAAAGGGATAGGGAATGAAATGACCTTCTAGGTGCATCTATGATGATTTGTCTCCACCTAAGGGTACCTTCATTTTCCTTTGAGCAAAGTGTTGCAAGGCTGCTGATTTGCAAGGCAAGACTGTCAGTGATAGAAGCATAACTGTCTCAATGCTTACATGATTGCCGGAGAACTTTTGCAATTGCTGAGGAAGTTGCCTCACTGTCATGGGCGATTGGACAGATGTTATTGGTGGCCCTGCCTATCAAACAAAAATAAAGAGGAAAGGGAGAGGAAGCCAGAGGGAAGCAATGGGAAAAAAATGCAAGCAGGAGGGCATAGAAAAGTCTTGGGCAAAGAATGTGTCATGATAATATTGGGTTGCAAAGGCTGAATAAGGCATAAGTCAAATCTGTGACATAATGCATCAGACAAGTAGAGATCTGTTAGTTCATCATTGGACAGAATTATTGCACCATAAAAACAATTGTTGTGTGGTGTTTACAGTAGGTTTGACAGTAATTACATGTGATGAATAGGGCATGATTTTAGTTTTATAGTCGTAACTTGTGATGATATATTCTACTTAGGTTTATTGCTAGTAAGTCTAATGTTATGTATATGCTGGTAGTGAAGTCTCTGTATCATGCTTTGTTTGTAGAAATGAGAAAAAAGAAGAAAAGAAATGCGTTAGCAATGACTGGCAAAATAAATGTTGGAGGCAGTTGTGCATAAGAAGTAGATGTTTTATCCACAAGTGGGATCTTATGCTTCAATTTGTGTTTGACTCGGCAGTGAAATAGAAAACTACCTTTACCTTCACACTTATAGATAAATATGTTCTTTGAAAATTAGAAGAGATCCGTAGTCATACGCATTGCGAATGGTTCAAATGTGGTAAAAGATAATGCCCATGCATGAAAAAGGACCTGTTGATGCGTGTTTTGTGACACAACAAACATTTACTAGAATAAAGTGTCCAAGATGCTCTATCCCGTCTTGAAAAACTACCTTCTATGCTAAGATTGCAAGTAAGATCATATGGTAATTCCAATGTTTAAGATGAATGCGGATGAGCTCTGTGGTTTGATGTGATTTGCTGGTTATGACAAGGGGACTTATGCTAGGCTTGTTCAATTCACAATGAAGGTCTAGACAGTGAAGCTCTATTGTTTGGGTCATGGATCAAACAAACTAAAAAAGGAGATAAGGGTTCAAAAGTTCTAATCTACTTCCTAAGAATTCAAGAGACGGTATCGACTTGGTGGAACCCATAACCACGCTTTGCTTCGCCACGCTCAACGACAACTACACAAAGGGGGTGCAATCTTCAAGGGAATGTGCTTATGATTTTCATGTCATGAATAACTACCATCGAATCGAACAATATTTATTCAGACAGAAGTTAAGCATCCATAAAATAAGCTCAGGCTAACTTTACGCATTGAATGAAAATCATCCATTCAAAGAAAGTATGAGCAAAAAGTTTCACCATAAATCAATACTTATCAAATCTTGCATTCATCTAACATACATGAAATAAAATCTAAACTATGATGAGGGATAAGAACCATAACAACTCCAAAATAAGAGAAGTAATCACCATCAGAACAATGCCTGCATTACTTATTACCTTGGCAGTCTTACAACAATTGCTTTTCTCAACATGTTTTGCAACATGCTCCCATGCTTTACAAATGAGGGGGTGAGCTCAATTTATAGGCTCCCCAATTACAATTCAATGGCCAAGATTGTTTTAGGATCAACGGCCAAGATTACAAATGAAACCCTAATTAGGGTTTGCTACCCCTTGACCAATGAGAAAATTACATTCGAGGACACTTGTCCTTTTTGCTAAATATGAACCAACAGATAAAATAGAAAGTTGTTGCATGTTGATTTGGAATGATTTGATTGGTTGGAAGATGACGAGGTGCCACCTCAACGTGCTGGATGTCTTCCTTGATCACTTTGGTCTTGTTCCTTAGAATATTTTCCTTGCCGATGGCTTTATCCTTTGTGCTTTGATCTTGGATGACTTTGGGCTTCTTCTTCTCACCTTGCCTTGGAGCACCCATTTAGACTTGAAGTTATTAAGTCTTTCTTCCCAGATTGCTTTGGAATTCCTTCAAGTGCCTTGAATTTGGAGAGGAACTCCCCTGTGCCTTCGCCACAATGGAGGAAATTGGCACTTTCTTTGTGGAGAATTTCCATACTTAGCCAAATTTTGGCTACTTTGTAATACCTTCAAGATTTTGGCCATTTTTGTGTTCAAATAAACTTCGCCGGTCGATTTGTCTTCAATTTTGAATTTGGCTTGCGTAAGTTGGATGTACTGGACGATGTGCCTGCCGTTGTCTTCATGATGCCAAATTCTTGGTGGACTTCTCGTTGGTCTTGCGATGTGCAAGGGTGGACTCCCCAAGTTTTCTTTCATCTCCCTTCAAGTCGGACTTTGCACTTTCTTTGACATTTTCCTCTTTGAAGATTCGCCTTGTGTAGTCATCCACCTGCAAGAAACAAAATAAATAAATTTAGATTTTCTCTCTCCTAAAATCTGGCCTCATGCTAAAATTTTTAACACTCCCTCTCCTGATATCAAAGTGAATTTTGCTTCAAATTTAAAGCAAACTTCATACTCTCTTCATCATTTTCATCTTGGCATGAGCATATTCCATATTTAACTCTTCATTTCTATCTCCCGAAATCGGACTTCTCATTGTTTGCCATACCCTCTCTCTACAAGTTGGACTTGGCGAACGCTTTTCCATGGCAAACTTCAAATGTTGGAGGACTTCGTGTCAAATTCTTCATGTCTCTCTCTTGAGGCACGACAAACTTCCCAAGTGCTTTTCCATTTATTTTCCATTCAAGTGTCATGGCGCACTTTCAAGGTGATTTTCTTTTGGTTATCTCTTTGGGGTGTTGAAAAATAAATAATTAAAATAATTAAAATAATTATTTTATGTGTTGTTTTCAACCCCCTTCATTTTATGGCAAATTATTTTTTGTCTAAGGCAATTTGATTTTTTTCGAAATTTTTATTTGCCTTAGGCAAATTTCATTTCTTCCAATTTACTTTGCCATCTTTCTATTGTCCAAAATTATTTTGCCATAACTCCTTTAGTCCAAAATTATTTTGCCATAATCTTCAATCGTCCAAAATTATTTGGTCATAACTCCTTTCCTCCAAAATTATTTTGCCATAATCTTCAATCGTCCAAAATTATTTGGCTATAACTCCTTTCGTCCAAAATTATTTTGCCATAATCTTCTTTCGTCCAAAATTATTTGGCCATAATTTTCAATCGTCCAAAATTATTTCGCCGTAACTTCAATCGTCCAAAATTATTTCACCATAACTTCAATCGTCCAAAATTATTTTGCCGTAACTTCAATCGTCCAAAATTATTTCGCCGTAACTTCAATCGTCCAAAATTATTTCGCTGTAACTTCAATCGTCCAAAATTATTTTGCCATGATTTTTAATCGTCCAAAGCTTCTGGCAAAATTTATTTCATCTTCCTAAATCATCTGGCATGATTTTAAGTCATTGGCGAAAATTTCTCTAGACATTTTGATGTTTGGACTTAGGCGAATTTTCCTTCTTTTCAAGCATGGCGAATCTTCAAAGTGAAGCATATATTTTTAAATTTTCAAATGTTCATACTTAGGCAAAATTTCAAATTTTCTTATTCCTCTAGACATGGCGGACTTCATTATGTTTCGTGCCTTCTCACTTTTGTTCAAGGCGGACTTTAGCACTTAGCTTGCCATCTTTTATTTGACTTAGGGCGGTCTTCCTCCTTTGGCTTGCCATTTAACACATTATCCAAGGTGGACTTCATAGGATTTCATGCCATTTCCCTTCTAACTCAAGGCGGACTTCATCCAATTTGTTGCCACTTAAGACTTGAACATGGGCAGACTTGAGCCTAACTCTTGCCATTTCATACTTGCTGGGCGGATTTCATTAGTTTCCATGCCACCTAATGCTTTGTCCAAGGGCGGACTTCAGCTTATGTCTGGCCATTCTAGGGCAGAGTTGCTTCATTTCATCGCCACTTCTACTTTCACCCAAGGCGGACTTTGTCTCCTCTCTTGCCACTTATCCTTATGCCTAAGGCGGACTTCCTTCATCTTCAAGCCATTCAACTTTTACCCAGGGCGGACTTCACCAGATTTGTTGCCATCTCCTATCTTGCTAAGGGCGGACTTTAGCACATTTGTTGCCATTTCACTTTTGGTCATGGGCGGACTTGCCTTCTTTCTTTGCCATGCATGACTTGACCAAGGGCGAGCTTCCTTCTTGTTTCTGCCATTGACTTGTGGGCTGAAGGTCTTCACCATGATCAATGCTTGTTCTTCATAAATTTTCCAGATTTCTTCATGGATTTCTTCAGATTTTTATATGAATTTCTCAGATTTTTACATGTGTCTCTCAGATTTTTATCAATTTCTTGATGATTTCACCGGATTTCTCACCGTTTTCTGTGATTTTCCAGAATTTCTCACCATGAATCCAAAAAATTTCAAATCAATTTTCTGAGAGTTTCGTTGAGTTTTTTGAACTTCTAAGTGGATTTTCGAAATTCAGGACCCTTCCAAATATAGAAATTTTCTAAAAATAGAAATTTTTCAAAAATAGCAACTTTCTAAAAATAGACCCTAAAAAATAGGGATCCCAGAATTGCTCAAAAGTGCCAAAAAAGTAGGTCCTAAAAAATAGGGGGTTCGGAGTGAAAAACCCTAAAAGGTAGGAGATGTCAGAATCGACCGAAACGACAGTTGATCTTCGTCTCTTAGGTCTTCTAAGCATGGTGATGACGCTTGCACGGTGATCTAGGCTCAATTTCTCCAACTGACTCGGGTGACTGTTCCAAAACTTAAACTCCTCATTGCAAAAAGACTGGTGATTAGCAATTGCGACGCCAAGGCAAAACTAAAAAAAGCAAAAAACAAAGGGTCCCCATTTGCAATGGGGCGATGTGTGAAAAGGTCACAACAGGACCCAGTAAAGCTAAAATTTATAAAAGCAAGAAAACGTTTATAGCAAATATTGGTATTTTTTATAATTTGGATTTAGTCAAAATAAAATCTATAGTTATATGCATCATTTATATTATATGTATGGCACTATGCATTCCAATCATTTCCAAAATACAAAATGTGTACAATGATGTCTAATATAAAATATATTTTATCAAAATATTGTAACTGTGCCTTAGTAGGCACTCAAAGCCAAAGTATTAGTACTGGTTCTGTTGCTTTGCATCTCCCCCATATGCAAGTGTTGCTCAAATTTCAATGAAATATACTTTCCCGGAAGTATGAAAAGTTTTTACGAAAATTTTGTTTAATAAATGTTTTTATTCAACAAATTTGCATACAGACTATTGCAGAAGTAATGAACAGCTTCATTAAATGAAAGTGCAAGTAAACAGTGTCTTTTTTCTGAGATTTTCCCTTACAGTTATTTGACTTGAAATCGCCCAGGCTTAAAGAGCAGCTAAGCACATACATCTAATAGCTCCTAACTACTTGCAGTATTACAGGAATGAAACAGCTAGGCAAAAATGATAGAGAACCTGAAAGAAACACTGTTCTGGAATACAAGGCAGTATGATAATGCGCCCAGAACCTCTTCTTGAAACTGCGACCCAGAATAGAGAATACTCCAGCGTCTACACAAGCAGATTATTAATCCTTACTCCTCACATGACACTTCAGCAAGCCATGTTTATTGATTTACAGGCCACGTCCCTTCACTGTTGGCAGTGATTCAACTCCTAAGTAGCACGTCACATTTATGTACAAAATTACAGTTGATTTTGAGAATACCATCCAGTAACATGGGGTTTTCGTCCCAATTCATTCAGGGTTTTCATCCTGGTGATAAACGGCAGCATAGCTCGATGAAGAAATAAAATCAACACAATTTCTGAATGCTGTCTTCTCTCCAAGTCGAGCCTTTTAATCCTTTCTGAGTTGCTAAACTTCTCTTCAAAAAAAACAATTGATCCCCCAATAAGGCTCTTGTTTCTATTTTCAAAAGAAATCAACGGCTTTATCTTTTACCAAGAAATCGCCCAATAAAAGAATAAGCGACCTTGCAAATTTTCATTTATTAACTTCCACAATTAAACGCCTAGTGAAAGACATTATAGCTCAAGTAGCCCTGCCAAACTTAAAGAATGAATAATTAAATAAATTTACTAGACTTTAGCTTTTTAGCATTTATTTAATTATCCCCTTTATTCCCTTGTAATTTGATATATTTCTAATCTCGGAAATAAAAAGATTAGAAAAATTCATCATGAGAGAGCATTAAACGAAGAGGGAAATTACATTCAACTCTAGGTAAGATGCCCTTTACATCGTCCTTGAGCACAACATATGGGAATTCATCATTGCCATCATCCTTCATAGGACCTGATAGGTAATCAAGCAATGCTTGAGAAATAAGTAGATTGAATATATATTTTTCTCTACTTGTTTTGCTTTCACTGAAGTGATGAATAAACATGTGCTGCAATTTTGTTCCGATGCAGACACAAAGGAAACTTGGAAAGCGACTAAAATTTAGATTACTAAAAGATTAGCTTGAATTTTAAATAAATTAACTATGCAATTTTAACTAGTTAAAAGTAATTTGAGTTCGATCATTTTTAATAAATTGTTTTTACCTGAGAAGGGACTCTGATGGTTATAATTTCTTGCTACAAATAGGACTGGATCTGTACTTGTGCTTCAATACATGTTAAAATCACAATGATAAGGAAGGAAGAGGGAAATGTTTCAAATAGCAAGTGCACATGGGCACAAATTCTGAATCTTATCCTAGTGTAGCATTGCCTACTTATGATAGTGAATGGGCTTGTAATTGTTTGTTATGTTATGCAAATGTAGCCCAAAATGGTTTTGTCTAATTGCAAGTGTCAACATGAGTAGTGTACTTTATTATATTTTTTGGTTAGAAGGGTTAGTACCTTAATGGTTATGGTGAGGCACCTCCAAGTCGACCATTGTAATGCCCCCTTTCTAATCTGTAGCACTAAGTTACTTTCAGTGTAGTTCCTTTAGCATTTAGATAGGACTGTAAACACTTTCAGATAGGAAAGTGGAATAATGAAATAAGGTGGCTAGCTGAGTGAGTGTACCGGTAGTGTAGGAGTAGCAGTTAGATAGGTAGCACTGTAGTTCTTTGTGTCTTTCAGTTGGAATAAAGTAGTTGAATCTGTTAGTGGAATAAGCGGCTAAGTCTTTCAGTTAGGGATGGCTCTGTCTTCGGTTAGGAAGAGGTAGATTCCTTTAGTTTTGGCCAGTTAATCCCCTTCAATTGAGGGATGGATGTACTAGTTAACTGCCACCGTTTAAGGAATGAACTGCCTTTGATTGTGGATCACTGGATTGAGGGAGTACAGGAAGCACTGGAGGGAGAAAATAAAATATTTTTGAAAATTAAAAACATTCAACTCTCATTTTAGTAAGGTGATGCTGCTACAACAGCTGGGTGCTTGGGATGAACATCTTTCAGGCCTGGAATTGAGCATTTTGGGGACAGAAACTCCCAGGAGCAGGTATTGATACAGAGAATCAGCAAATTCATACAGGGAGTTTGTAGAGTCCCCATTGAATCCTGATTTGCAGTCTACACTGCGTCAGAATCAACCATAGTTTGAGGACTCTCCGAGTCCTGGAAAAGACTCTTGGGACTCCCGAGTCCTAGGGCTTGCCGAGTCGACTTGCCAAGAACTCCTGAGCCGAGTCCTAGAGAGTCTAGGCTAGGACTCTCGAGTCCTGGTGAGTGACTCGCGCGAGTCCTAAAATTGGACTCCTGAGTCCCAACTTAGGACTCTTGGCATCACTTGGAAATAATGAGTATGAATGTTTAAAACTTGTTTTTTGTTTGTTTTTTTCGTTTGAAAATTTGAAACTATGAGTATGAATGATGAAATTTCAAATATTGATTGTTTGAAGATCATATAACATGTGTAATATTTGAATTATGAGAAATTGATAATTAAAGTAAGCTCTTATGTTCTCTAACTACATTAATTTATTTTTGTTTTTTTGTACAACTATGGTTTTCTTCTTTGCTGAGTCCTAGCCGAGTTTTTTGCCGAGTCCGTGTCGAGTCTCGAGTCCGAGTCCTATTTTGGGCTGCCGAGTCCGCGCCGAGTCCGAGTTTTCCAACTTTGGAATCAACAATGGGATCAAATTTGCATGTTGGGTATGCCTGTAAGTCTATTGGATTAGTAGGTCCAATTTGAATACATATGATGAAAAAGAAACAAAAAATATATATCTGTTGCTGAAAACAAAAAAAAAATTCCTTATCTGTTGCTGGAATTTTGGGTTAGGTTTTCCGTGTATTTTTGCTCAAGTATCCATTTAGTGGTATTAGAACTATGATCTTGTAATGAACCTGGAAAATGAAAAAAAACAGTACACATAGAGATATGTAGAAATGAAATAAATAGAATTTTTTAGTATCTTTGTGGCGCCACTTTGAGCATACACTTCAATTACAAATATCCAAGATGCTTTCTGTTTGGGAAGTCAATACAATAAATAGAGTCTTCCTAAAGACAGCTATTATTAGCCCATGCATGTGAGATAAATATTTTTTTCTAACTACCGCAATGACTTACAAAGCATATACATTGACACCTTTATTTAATATGACCTATGGGTTACTTACAAAGCATATGCACCTAACTAATACTGGTTACTATATAGAAAAATGGGGTTCATATCATTGCCTCCCTCTTTGAAAAGCTTTGTCCTTAAAGCTTGAGATGAGGAAACTTGAAGAGAATGTTGGCAGGTTCCCTTGTAGCATCTTCAAGTTGCAGCCCCTTCCCTTCCACTGTATTAGAATCTCATCAATAGAACATTGTCTATTAAAATATTAAATGTAATATTAATGGTCATCTTAGCTTTAGTTAGTTTTTAGTAACTTTAGTTGTTTTAGCATCTTTCTGATTTTTGTTTTAGTTCGCTTCTGTTAAGGATGGTTTCTTTTTAGAAACATCGTCTTGTACTTTTCTTTATAAGGAGCTTTCGTCTCCTTTTGTAAACATACAATTATGAATATCAATTATCTTTTCATTGTCAGGTGCTTGGTGTGCTCGTCCAATATAACTTCAAGTTCTAAACATATGGTATTATGGAGCCCTCCTCATCCGATGTTGGTATCTCTGTTGGAATTTGTACAACATTCCCAATCACTTTCTTGAGGTAAGAGACATGAAAAACTAGGTGGAGCTTAGAAGAGGGTGGGAGTGCTAACTTGTATGCCACCTCAATAATGTGTTGGAGCACTTGGTAAGGGCCATAAAATTTTGTGCCAAACCCAGTTAACAATGTTAAAAGTATGTTTTGTTCGATGCTGATCCACATGCTGTTTAATGCAATTTTGTGCCAAGGCCAGATTGGCCTTAAAGGGCCAATAGATTTCCTCATGCTTGGCTGTACCCTGGAAGAACCTGGGAATATAAGTACCCAAGGAAGGTGGGGGAGTATCATAGAGGGCCTCGTAGGAGGTCATCTTGTAAGCACTATGATAAATGATACTATACCACCACTCAGCCAAGGGTAACCATTAGGTCCATTAGCTCTGTTGCTTAGAAACAAAACAATGCAAGAAAGTCTCAAGGCATTTGTTGACAAACTCATGTTTAAGTTGGTGTCCTATGACTTGAAAAATTCTTGTTAGAAATTGTTGGTAAAAGTAGGATCATGATCATTGACTATGGAGCAGGGCATGCCATGGAGTCTGAAGACAAAATCCAATAAGTGTTGGGCAACCAGAACAATAGTGTAAGGGTGAGGTAATGCACAAAGCTGTGCATATTTGGTCAAGGGATCACCTACAAGGCTGCAACAAATATTACCTATTTACTGTTGGATACTGGAAGCCCCACAATGAAATTCATAGAAATATTAGTCCAAGCCTTCTATGGAATAAGAAATGGCTGCAAAAATCCTGGGGCTTTGTAGTTTCCCCTTTTATTCCTTTGACAAACATCACATTCAGCTACAAATGCCTTGACATCTTTCTTTAGTTAGAGACATTAGATTTCCACAGTCCATTATGATAAGAGTGTTTTTTCTGGATTTAACTGTGTGCTGTTTATTTGCATCAATGTTTTGGATCACACTATGTGATCCATCATCGTCCTGATG
Organism: Sequoia sempervirens; assembly: GCA_007258455.2. Classification (NCBI taxonomy): domain Eukaryota; kingdom Viridiplantae; phylum Streptophyta; class Pinopsida; order Cupressales; family Cupressaceae; genus Sequoia; species Sequoia sempervirens. Next base: position 6,031 of record VDFB02198310.1, on the reverse strand, counting down.
AAACAAGAGCTCACGATCTATCATCAGGACGATGATGGATCATGGAGTGTGATCTGAAACGTTGATGCAAATAAACTGCACACAGTTAAATTCAGAAAAAAACTCTTATCTTTCTTTAGGTCATCATAAAAGAAATCTCGCCTCACTCCCTCACAGGCCTTCAAAAAGCATGAGTGACTATTCCATGAGTAACTGAGACTTCAGCTGAGAGGTGAAGATTAAATAAACCCAGTCTTGAACTATTGAGTTAGCAGCCCATTCCTGCTGAATCTCATCCATCCAATTGGGTACCAAGATGGAAAGAGAAAGTATTGAGCCTTTTTCTTCATATTGAGTGGAGAGGGCATTCACAACCGCATTTTCCTTACCTTGCTTGTCGACAATCTCGTAATCATATCCCTACATTTTAGTCACCCATTTTTGTTGTTAAGAGGACACCCTTTGCTGCAAAAAAAATCTCAAGCTTGATGATTGTTTTGACTTGGAACTTGTGGCCTAATAGTTAAGGATATGATTATTGCATAGCATGGAGGATAGCTGACATTTCTTTTTCATATGTAGGCTTAGTGAGATTGCACCTTGTGAGTTGCTTGCTAGTGAAGGTGAGGGGCCTACCTTCTTCCATGAACACTACACCCATTGCAATGCGTAATATAAGAGCCCTGATTTTTTTTTTCTGAGTTTTCTACTTGCTGATTGATAGGTTTGAGAATGTTTGTTGCTTGATATTTCAATGTGCCATTCAGTTGTTTCAACATGTAAATGAACATATAACATGTAGCAGCAAAATAACCAGAAAATAACTTTGCTAACAAGGATAAGGGCCAGATTTATCACTCAGAAATTTACATCAGAAAATTTCAGTCATAAACCAATTTCATTACAACTCAAAAAATAGCTTTCAGACCTGGTTAATGAAGCTCATAACAGCCAATAGTAATCTTCAGATTGCAACGACTTTCACCAAAGGAATCACCCAATAAACCTCTGCATGCTCAGCGCCAAACACCAATGTTTCAGACCCCAACAAATGCTCAGATCGACCCATACAATAGCAGGTTCAATCTGGAAAATACCCACAAACTGGGCGTCTGGCTGAAGAGGGTGATTTGCTTAATAAATTCAGATTTTGCTTGATAAAATAAAATGAGTACTCTATCTTGGGCGCCTTGACTAGAGGAATCCAAATAACCATTACCCACGTTGCAATAACCAACTGACATGGAGATATGAATCAAAAACCAGGTTCAGTCCCTGTTGAAAAATGCTTAGAAAAATCTGATAACCATCACCAAACTTTCACTAGAACACCCCAAAATGAAGCAATGCATCCACAAACCAAAACCAATCGACCCCAACTCAGAAATACTCAAAAATCCTCATACTGATTTGACTGAATCTGCAACAATGAAGCCTAGAATGTGATCCTTGGATGGAACCACGTCTTCACCAGCTAGGGTAGATCTTGCACTACGGAAACCAGCTCCTCAATGTCAAGGGTTTTCGTCCTCAACACCAGTTTCAGACCTTCTGGAGTAAATCCAGCAGCATCTCCTTATGCAACCAAAATCAACATACCCCAAAATGAGGCTCTAAATGAAATTATAATCTCTCAATGAGAAATTAGGGTGAAATTAGGTTTGAATATGAGCTCCCTCCAAAGCAACACCTTTTTGCCTTGACTTTATTTTAAATTTCATTTTAAAACTTCATTTTAATCCTCCTAGGCGTCCTACTCATAAGGAAACTATTTGTACTTTTGTAGCCTTCTAAAACGACTTAAATTATCACTTAGGCACCAAGGTACTTTTTAATATCCCCTCTGACCCTTAACTTTAAATTATAAAGTAACTTTATTTTAATTCATTTTTGAAGAGGAAAGAAAATATTTAAATATTCCAACCTTAGCAACCAAGAGCCTCAACTGAACTAATGCTGCTAAGAGAGCCTGACCTGGTCCAACTTCTAAAAATAGACTTGCTATTTTTAGTAAGTACTAAAAATAGCAAATACTCTGAAACCTCAAGCTGGAGTGGAAATCGATATGCAACCCGACTTACTGTAAACAATAAGTGCTGCAATTGGCCCTTGCTAAAAATATTAGGCCACGCCTGAAATACTAAAAAACCCCACAGAAAAGACTGACACAAAGCATTAAAGCTCATCGGACAACTTCCACACATTGCCGAAACAAGAAACCCTACACTGCTCTGCCTGTTGGACTAGTTACTAAATATAGCGTGTCAAAACCAGGCTAATCCAAAAGAGGACATCGGAAATGGGGACATTATAGTCCGCCCTTCCCAAAGACTGCTTGTCCTCAAGCAATGCCAAAACAATCTTGCAACCAACAATTTGATGAACACTGAATCCAACCATGATCCCAAGGTCCCAAGTCAACCTAGGAGATCTGTAGCACCATCTGCTCACAACACTGTCTTGCAGGGTACCAACACAAGAGACCTCCTGAAACTCTCCTGCAATAAGTGTAATCAAATACTGCATAGACACCATGAACTCTACAAAGGAATGCCCCTCGAGAGAACCAAACTGTTGTGCCATAGGAGTAAACTCTAGAAAGTTAACACTAGCTCTCTCATCCCAAACGGTAGTTGAACTACAACACAGTGTGATTTGTGGGTTCCAAGTTAGTCTTAGAAAGGAATCACCATGCTGACGCTGTGCCACACTGATCATAACTTTCAAACCAACATGCCCAAACTACATTCTCCTTTTCAGGAACCCAAAAATATAATCATCATAAATTCCCAAACTGAAATACCTATAGGGGCTGAAACCTATACCATGAAACATCTCCCATTGAAGCATCCCAATAAGGTCGATAACTGCAATCCCTGTACCTAACATGATCCTGGGCAATTGGAAGAAATATCTGATCAACCCAAAACCATACTCCTCAATATACCTCCTCAATGTGTCATGTCAAGTCATAACTACAGATTCTTCTTGCAAAAAGGAAAGCAATCCTTTGCAAGAGTTCAACAAACTCACCAACATAGCACCATATGGATCTAACATGTCTCCTTTGTACTAATTTGATACAATCATGAAGACTAGTAAAAACACTTATTGTTCCAACCCCAAAGGTCATTAAATGATGAACCCATGCATATAGACGTTCACTGTCTTGAACCCACACCGAGTGTAAATTATCAAAGTTTACATCACAAATCTTCATAAGATGAACTCCCTGAGTTATGAAGGTTTGAAATAAACGACAATGTTTGCTGTTTAAAATTGAAAGCAGTGGAGTACAATATGATTTTAGTGCTCTACACAAAAAACAACAGCAACGCCAATGAATTTCCCAAGTACAAGCATGCGTGAAAAACATTGTGTTGCACCAAAATAACTCAGAAGTGGTTGGGAAACACCTCCAAGCAATCTCCAACTAAAATCTATTACTTCCTTGACAAAGAAGAGAGTGCCAACCAAAAAGTGAAGTGACTGACCTGCAATCCAAACACAAGCTCAACATTGAAATTCTTATCCATTCTTTGCCAAGTAACACTCCCAAGAGTAACTATTTGTTCATTACTCCAATCCTTACTTAAAATCTCTCTCCAATCCCATACCTTGCATTTTTCACCCAATGCAATGCTACAACCAGGAGTATTCGCATCATTCAACTCAAAGAGTGGATTGTCATATGCCATATCAACACTATCTCAAACAATGGGTTATCAGCAATCACCACAAATTGGTTCTTCCAATCATGTTCATGCGAAAAAGGTGAATTGCTGCTATGATGAATACTAAAATCAGACCCTTCATTCCTGTCAATAATGACTCCAAGGCTGTCCCAAATCACCCGAGCCTTCCCATTATCATTTTCAGCAGTGGACTGTGGTTCCACATCATCAAAGTCACTAAACTTTTGCTCAAATTTAGCTGCATGTGCTGATAAATCAGATTTGTTCTCAAAAAATGGATCAACACCAGTAATGTCTTCCTTCATGCATTCATTGTGTTCTAAAATCAGAACATCATCATGATAAAAAAGGAATTCATCCCAAACAGGTTCCTTGTCATATTTAGGTGCCAACACACCCGGATCCCATGTGTAGAAAGGCTGATCGCTTTGTTTAGAAATTAAGTGTTCATTGTGCTCCTCATGAGTAGTTGCCTTTTTGAATAAGTCACTTTCCAACTCATTAGGACTGAAATCATCATAATCATTTCTCTCCATAAGCTTGGTTTGGTAATCGAACCCAAAACCACTTGTGTCACCATTACCAACATGAGGTAAAGTGTCATCATTATTAGCTGATTTGAAGACATCATCCCTTTTGTTTTCAACATGCCCGTCATCTAAAGGTGTCTCAACTTCATTGGATAGCTCTAAAGGTGTATACAAGGCTGCTGTTTCGTCAATTCCTTCATCCACAACCTCATCTATAGTAGTTGCATGCATGACCAAAGAGTCATCTTGAGGCTCTGTCTCACATTCATCAAGCTTCAAAGCAATCACTTAATCTGATTTTTCTGCTATGAACTTTTCTTCAACCACTTGCTCTTCATTGAATGCATAAGGTTTCAACTTGCTACCTCCTTAAAATGAAGTTCTGGTTCCTTCTTGTCAAACCTCTCTATGAGAGTCTTTTAGTAAACTCAGTATATGATGTAATTTGAGCATGCCCCATTATGATCATCCCATTATGCCACCGCTTATATGCAACTCCATCAAGGTCCATAGTAGCATATTTTATGGATTCTTCTTTTGGCATGGGGTTTAATGTGAAGTAGGTGTCTAATTTTTGAACCCACGCTCTTGCTGCCATCTTTCCAGAACCATCAAAGTAAGGGAGTGTAAGCTTTCCAACCTTCCTACGCAAGTCATGATGCCGATCCCTGTTACCCCTGGTGTTTGTATGCCTCATTCTTAGATCATTATACTCTCTAAGAGAGATGTCCTGCTGAAACCTAGGCCATGCATCATGCCAATCCTGTCTAAACTGGTATTGTTGTTCAACCAAAGTGAGTTCATGATTGGCTGGTGCTTCAACTCTTGGTGGAAAAATGGGCATAAGGGGCCTTGCCATTGCTCCCCCATTCTATTGATTACTTGCTCTTTGTTGCCCTACTCCATTACCCTGTCCCCATTGATCCATTCTCTGTATCAATTGTGCTATTTGCTGATTGGTTTCAAATGCTTGTTGAGCTACTCTCCTTTGCTCCCTAACCAAAGCATCTAGCAATAGCATCATTCTATCTGGTGGTGCCTTTTTTCTCTCGTCGCCTTCTCCCCTATAACCCATATTTTCAGAGCTAGAGGACTTTATTGAATGATTTTATGATCTAGATGACTCAGCTGAATAGGTTTCTGATCTAGATTACTCACCGGTTGATGGCCAATGCTCCCAACAACTCTCTTCTTTCTTCCTAACCCTCTCTTGATATCTCCTTTCCCTATCACTAATGCTCATGAATTAAATGTACCCACTGGATGGCAAGATCATATGAGCTCTGATACCACTGCAATATAAGACCCCTGATTTTTTTTTCTGAGTTTTCTACTTGCTGTTTGATAGGTTTGAGAATGTTTGTTGCCTGATATTTCAATGTGTCATTCAGTTGTTTCAACATGTAAATGAACATATAACATGTAGCAGCAAAATAACCAGAAAATAACTTTGCTAACAAGGATAAGGGCCAGATTTATTACTCTGAAATTTACATCAGAAAATTTCAGTCATAAACCAATTTCATTACAACTCAAAAAATAGCTTTCAGACCTGGTTAATGAAGCTCATAACAGCCAATAGTAATCAAACTACTTTCACCAAAGGAATCACCCAATAAAACTCTGCATACTCAGTGCCAAACACCAATGTTTCAGACCCCAACAAATGCTCAGATCGACCCATACAACAGTAGGTTCAATCTGAAAAATACCCACAAACTGGGCGCCTGGCTGAAGAGGGCGATTTGCTTAATAAATTCAGATTTTGCTTGATAAAATCAAATGAGTACTCTATCTTGGGCGCCTTGACTAGAGGAATCCAAATAA
>VDFB02198309.1:0-25328 GCA_007258455.2 Sequoia sempervirens | reverse complement strand
TGTAAGGTGTTGAGAATCTATGTCGATGTGAAATTTTCATCAACATCCCCGATTTTGAATGGACATCCGGCTATCCGTAATAATGGAGTTGGGAATGCCATACTGACAAATGATATAGTTGAGTATGAAGGATGATATTTGTTTGCCGGTAACTTTAGTAAGAGGGACCGCCTCAATCCACTTGGTAAAATATTCAGTAGTTGTGATGATGAACTTATGCCCATTTGATGAAGAAGGATGAATCTTGCCCACTAGATCTAACCCCCATTGAGAAAATGGCTAGGTTGGTGTGAATGGTTGAAGTTCCTGTGTAGGAGCGTGAATGAGATTCCCATGAATCTGACATTTTGAACATGTTTTCACAAAAGTGAATGATTCCTTCTCCATAGTTGGCCAGTAGTATCCCATTCTAATCAATTTCTTAGATAAGGTCAGTCCACTTGAATGAGTACCACAAATACCACCATGAACTTTGTGCTTTGTCAAATTCGCTCAAGACATCGAGTAAAGTACCATCAAGACCACATGGCGACATAAAGGGTGTCAACGATGAGGGTATAGCAAGCGGATTGGCGGATAAAGTTGCGTCTTTGGTTACGGGATAAATCGGGTGGTAAGATATCGTCTTTGAGATAGGCATAAATTTTTCCATACCAAGGCGAATCGGATCCTACCAAGCGACAAATGATTTGGCTTTCAGGGGTATCATAGGTAGGTGTAAATGATTGTTCCACCAGAAATTCATAACGATTTTGAGTTTCTGGGAGTTGCAACAATGATGCGATTGTGGCCATTGCGTCAGCTGCTTTGTTATCAATCCTTGGAATTTGTGTAAATTTAATGTCCACAAAGTATTTCTTGAAATCATCAACCATATTTTTATATGGTAATAGTTTCTCATCTTTAGTTTGATAGTCATCATTGATTTGATAGATGACTAGTTGTGAGTCACCATACACCTGTAATTCTATTATTCTCCATTCCAGTGCTATTTTGAGTCCAGTGATCAATGCTTCATATTCAGCTATGTTGTTAGTACATGGAAACATTAGCCTATATGATCAAGGAATGGTATGTCCTTGAGGGGTGACAAAAAGTATGCCTGCCCTCGATCCATGTTGAGTGAAAGAACCATCAAAATATAATGCCCATGTTTGTTTAGATTTTGCAGTGAAGACATCAACATCTGGAAATTCGATGTGCAAGGGATGATCTGCTTGTAGTGGTGCTTCAGCTAATTGATCGGCTATAACTTGTCCTTTGATGGCCTTGCGATCAACATAATGTATGTCAAACTCACTTAGAATCATTACCCACTTTGCTAACCTTCCTGTCAATGATGTTTTGCTTAACAAATACTTAAGTGGATCAATTTTTGAAACCAGATTGATCGTATGGGTTAGCATGTAGTGCCGAAACTTCTGTGAAGCAAAAACTACTACCAGACAAGTCTTCTCAATAGAAGTGTAGTTGAGCTCATGACTTGTTAGTGTTCTACTGATGTAGTAGATTGCACGTTCCTTTCCTGTAGTGTCTTCTTGTGCTAGTAGTGCCCCCAGGGATGTCTCTGTTGCGGCAATGTATAAGATGAGCGGTTTGTCTGGATTTGGTGATACGAGAACTGGTGGAGTCATTAGATATTCTTTGATTTTCTGAAAAGCCAATTCACATTTGTCATCCCACTTGAAAGGAACATTTTTATGCAGTAGATGTGTGAAAGGTAAACTTTTGTCGTCCAATTGTGCAATGAACCTCCGTATAGATTGAAGTCGTCCTTGCAGTGATCTTAATTGACTGATGTTCTTTGGTGGAGGCATTTCCATAATTGCTTGAACTTTTTCTAGATCTACTTCAATTCCCTTTTCTGAAACAATGTACCCCAAGAGTTTTCCAAATTTGACCCCAAAAACACATTTCTTAGGGTTAAGACGAACTTTGAATTTTTCTAGTCTTGCCAATATTTTGGACAATATTTCAATATGTCCTTCTCTGGTTTATGATTTTTCCAGTATGTCATCCACATAATCTTCCATGAAGACATGCATCATGTCATGAAAAATTGTAGTCATGGCTCTTTGGTAGGTAGCCCCAACATTCTTCAGACCGAAAGGCATGACGTTCCAACAATAAGTTCCCCATGGACACGTGAAAGCTATTTTCTCTTGATCTTTAGGTGCAATCTTGATTTGTTTATATCCAGAAAAACCATCCATTAATGAATACATGGCATGGCCAGCTGTCAGATCAACTATGGTGTCAATATTTGGTAATGGGAAGTCATCCTTAGGACATGCTTTGTTGAGATCTCTGAAATCTGTGCATATTCTGACAGTTTTATCTGGTTTGGATACAGGTACGATGTTGGAGATCCATTCTGCATAGTCGATTGGTCTGATGAAGCCCACATCAAGAAGTTTTCTCAGTTCTTCTTTAACTAATAATGCAACATGAGGGTGCATCTTTCTGAGTTTTTGTTTTACCGGCTTGGCCCCTGGTTTGATAGACAAATGATGCATGATAAGATCGGGATCAAGACCAGGCATGTCAGCATACGACCACGCAAAATTGACCTAATTTTCTTTCAAGAATTCCATGAATTTGGGCATTTCTTTTTCAGTCATTGATGTAGCTAACTATAAAATTCTTGGTTTGTCCGAAGTCTCAAGATCGACAGCATTTGTAGGCTCAATCAGAATAGGCGATTGTTCATGGTAGTGCTCCGGAAGAGTGTCAAGATTCCCATCGTCTGGTGCCTCAAAGAGGTTTTCACCATCAGATACGCTCTTTATTTTATCTTTTGTTTGATCTAATACTGCCAGATTCTGGTTTTCACCATTAGATCTTTCTTTTTTGTTTTTACTTTTGCAGCTGGGAGACTTGACACTCTCCTGATCAAAAACTTTATGTCGAAAATCGCTGATGGAACAATCATTTGTATCTTCTGCGGAAAGGAAGTTTACAATAGCTTCATCACTTGGAAACATGGGTATGTTAATAGATTCCGTAAAATCCCAATCAATGAGGTCAGGATGGATTAAAGGTAGAGGATCGTCAGGTTGTGTGAGATCGGCTATGGTTAAGGTCATAACAGAGTGGTCTGTAGGATCCAAGGTATGAGGTGGATCAATGATGATACTGTCCTCATTATAGTCTTGTTCGTTTAGATCTGATTCAGTATCACTAGAATCATAGTCGATTTGTGGTTCAGATTCTTGTGGTTGGGACCCTGAACCTTGTCCTTCAATTAGAGTTGGGGCATATTGGTGTATTACATCAACCTCTTTGTCCCTCCAGAACTCATCATTGTAAATGGTGTCCCATTCATATTCAACAGAGTCTGTGTCAGAATTGTTGTCTAGGAAGTTCTGAATTGTTGTTAAACATGCCTCTTGTGAATCTGAGCCTTCTTGCAATGTGAAGACAGTGCCATGTTTGGATTTTCTTTCTTTAGAGTGAGTATCATAACCCAATCCAGTTTTCTCTTTTGCAGTGAGTCCACGGAGGTGAATGGGTTCAACTACTCCTTCCTTCCTTTTTCTGATAGGTCCTTCATCATAACCCATCTTCTGCATGATTGAATATCCTTTTCCATATTTGGCTGTGGGTAATTTGATATTAGAGACTGCTTCATCTTCATCTTTATAGAGCCAATTTAGAATTTCCATATCCTCAGGATTTTCCATGGGGAATTTTTCTTTGATGAATTGCCCCTTAAATTTTGTGATTGGTTCTACTGGTGTTCGCTTTGTTGTTGATGTTGCTGATATTTGATGTTCCCTGATAGATGGTTGTCCATGTGATCGAGGTGATGTAGGTAAATTGGCAAGGCAAAGAGAGTATTCTCCAACACCGTGATCCTTGAATTTCAGCTTTTTGTCAAAACTATTGGTCAATTGACTAATTTGTGTGTCAATTTTTAGAGAAGTACTGGCACGAGCTTCCCGATTATTAGGGACCAAAGTATCTTGACTAACTTTTATGTTGGCACAAGTTTGAATGTTGGAATTATCAGCAGGTATTGTGATTTCCTGTCCATCATAAGGAAATTTGAGACATTGATGATATGTTGATGGGACAGCTTGCATTTCGTGGATCCAAGGATGACCCAACAAGATGTTATATGCAAGATCATGGTCCAGTACTTGACAAAAAGTATTCTTTATAACAGGGCCCACTCTGATCGGCAGCATGATTAGACCTTTGGATGCTTTTTCTTCATCATCATAAGCCTTTATGGTAATCTTTCTTCTGAAATCAATGGAGTCCTCAGAAAATCCTAAGGCTTTGACCAACTTCAAGGTACAAATGTTCAAACCAGCACCTCCATCTATTAGAACTCGTCTGATGTGAAACTTGTGAACCATGACTTCTAAGTACAAAGAGGAGTTATGGGGATGAGTTATGGAAACGTCATCCTTATCAGAGAATGAAAGACAAGTAGGTGAGGACAAATGCCCTACCATGGCTTGAAATTGATTTACATCCAATTCAGTTGATACATTCGTTTCAACTAGGGCTTTGTCTAGAATTTCTTTATGGGCTGGAGAAATCTTCAATAGTTCCAGAATGGAAATTTGAGCGGGGGTTTTTCGAAGTTGGTTAACCAAATCATATTTATGTTGAAGTGGAGGTTCAGTGGATCTTGAAGAGGTGCCCTTTAAGACAACTTTGGCTTGCGCTCTTGTTGTTGCGTTGACTTCTCTATATTCCACCTTCTTGTTGACTTTAATGACATTTACCCGCTCGTCATCTGTGTAAAGATGGTTGATTATATGATCATCATTGATATGATTCACATTTTTTTCAGAAGATTCACCCTTTTGATAATTAGGCAATGGATTGTGGAATGCTTGGTGATCTGCGTTGGTTTGTTGATTTCCTTCTATTATGACAATGTCATTGTCGATTAAGTCTTGAATTACATTCTTCAAGGCTTGGCAATTGTTGGTGCGATGACCTTTACACCGATGATAATCACAATAATATGCCTCATTCCATGATGGAGGCTTTACACTGGGTTCATAATTCCATTGAGGTGGTAAAGTAATGAGATTTTTGGCCATCAATTCTTTGAATGCGGATTCTACGGATTGACCCAATGGAGTAAAAGTTCTTCTATTCGAGAAGAATGAAAATCTTTGTGTATTTGAATTTGAGTTGTTTCCTAAAGAATTTTGATTTTTATTGTTTCCTTGATAACCTGGTTATTATTTGAAGTCCCTTGATGGGAAGTGGAGTGTTGATTTGTATTGTTCCTCTGAGGAGGAGGATTATTTCCGTGATTTGCAATCAAGTTGACATTGTTGTTGTGACTGTTTGGGGTAGTGAGGACAAATGGTTTGGTTGAAGCATGATTTGCATCCACAATACCATCATTCACCATATTTTTGTTGTGAGTCCAGAATTTGGATTTGTCCTGATTATTATGATGGTTGGATGAGCTAGGATTTTCTTTGTCATGTTTTATTATGCCTCTTTTAACCAAAGAATTTTCAATGGTTAAGGCATCTTCAATCATTTTCTCAAAAGAAGAAGGACAATGTAAGTTCAAGTGATAGCTCATTTCCGAATTTAAACTGTTGATGAAAGTAACCATCTCTTCTTTCTCTGGAACAGGACGTGGGTATCTGGCAAACATTCTTCTCCATCTCTGAAGAAACTTAATGAAAGGTTCACCAGGTTTCTGTGCAACTTTACAAAGATCTATCATGGTGATCTAATGTTGTATGTTGTAGGTATATTGTGATATGAATAAATTGATCAATTCTTCAAATGTCCGGACAGGAGGTGTGATCTTGGATAACCATTCCATAGAGTGTATTCCAAGACTCCTAGGAAATAGTCGCATCAAGTAAGTATCTTTGTGAGCAAATTCTAATGTTAGGTTTTTGAAGTCCCTAACGTGATCGATTGGATCCATTTTCCCATTATAGCGATCAAACTTTGGCATTTCACAATGCTTTGGAAAAGGAACCATGTTTAAACTTTTGTCGAAAGGATAAGGACAAATGTCCTCCAGAGTGTATTTCTTTGTGGTTGTTCCCCCTTGTAATTCTCTAACTTGTCCTTGAAGTGCCTTGATTTTTTGGGTCAAGGCACTAAGATCTGAAAGGGGTGTCTCTTCAGGTTTGTTTTTCAAATTTTTAGTGTCAAAGTCGTGAGGTAATCTAGCCCCTTGTTCGGCTAGATAGTGAAAATATTTTTCCTTATCTCGTTGTAAGATCTTTTCAATGGATTTATGGAATTTTGGATCTTGTTCAGCCTCTCTAAGACGTTCCTCATCTTGTTCCTCATCACTATCCATTTGGTTTTTATCTCTGTAATTATGAAAAGGATTTTCTTCTCTATTGTCCATGTTGTTGTTGGAGAGTGGATTTTGATTTATGCTGAAAATGGGATTACTGCTTTCTCCTTCCTCTTGAGTGTTCTGAATATGACTTTCTTTCTGGAATGTATCCTTTAGTTTATTGTGTTGAGACCTTGTGGAGATAGGCATATGTTTTTGGAAAATTCTTCTAAACTTAGATCCTAGTTTTTGACAAGTGCGATGGTAATGATATCTTGATCCGATAAGATATGGAATCTTATGATATGATCAAGGATACTTCTAATTTATTGGTTGTGGCTTCCAAATTTGATGAAGGATTTTAGAATCCTGTTGGGGAAGTTGAACCAAAAACTAAAAAGCTGTTTGAGAGATGCACTTTTAAAAATTTGATCTTTGTTTTCAAAGAAAGGTTCCAAAATCAATGAAGAATTTGATTGAGGTGTGAAGGATACTCTATGGAAGGTTGTGGTATGTTGTCAAATTCAAGAGGTTGGTTATGATTATGCCGTTGTGACAGAGCTAATCTTTGATAATAAGCTCGGGAATCTAAGGGATCTATGACATACTCATCAATGAATCCTCTAACAAAATCCTGATATCTGTGAAGAAATCCTCAATAGTGAAGCAAGACTCGTCGACTTTTGTACAAGAATTTTCTCTTTTGCAGTGTTTTCTTGTATCCTAATGGTTTCTTGGGTTTTTTGATCCTTTTAAACAATGACTTCTTGGTAAATTTTGTTGACTTCCAATCTCTAAGCATGAGAAAATTGTTTGGAACTATTTTTGAACCAATGATATGAAAATCTCTTAAGTGGCTTTCAGTTGTTGTTCTTCATGTTCCTTTTGGATGATTTCTTTATCTGAATTAATGTAAAGGAAGACACAACAAACATTTTTGAAAATAGTTGTTCTTTAAGCCCTATACTAACATTGAAGTGTTTGATCAAGAATGTTTTTCATCAAATGTTTTCACAGGTTTTCCACATGAAAAATAGTTTAGACAGACTCACTCTTAAATGCTCAAGTAGGTCACTCTAATAATCAACAACCCACATCTTAAAACTGCGTCGACTCACACAGTCGTGTCACCCCCGAAGGGGTGCACGTGTTTTTGTCTTTTCCAAGTGCGTACTCAGAGTTACAAAAGTGGATACCGGATCCCCTGAGCAAACGGTCCTTGGCAGTTATATGGTGAGTATCTTGGGGGCAGATTCTTCCCTCCCCTTGCACTGTGATTATCAGAATGTTTGGCAACTGACTCGGCTGGCTACTACACTAGGTTCGTAGTAAGGATTTCCGTTCGGTGCGGAAATAATAAACTCCCTCAGGAGACCTCCCAACCTTTAGAACAAAGGCTTTGGGGATGGTTATTTTGGACACTACCAGAAAAAGAGGGTTTCCCAAGATCTGCTTTAAATTTTATAGTGGGGTGGAATAGCTTGGCTTTGGCTTGAACCCACTTGAGTCGTTCCCGTAGGGTGAGTACTTTTTCCCACTACGGTAGGCTCTCTAAAGGATGTAATTGAAACAATAACATTGCATGAAATTAAAAGGCAAGTCTGGTATTCTGATCACTCAGTTAAGGGGAGAGCATAGACCTATTGCCACAATCAAAGTAAGCAGATGTTCTTTTTAAAATCCAAATAACAATGAGCTAATCTAAGTGAAGATATTGCTTCACAAAAAATAGATTGTTCAATTTTAACTGCAAAATTCATTGTTTGGTGACTATCCTAGATTGCTTCATTTTATCTAGATGTGGCTACCCTAGGATTGCTTCATTGTAAAACTTTAGAAAAAGAAACATAATTCTATTTGCGGAATGCGTCAGACTCATAATTCTATGATTTTGTTACGTACTTCATAGCGCGCCTCAACGTGTTTCCAGACATACCAAACATATATGCGCCGTAACGGATCGAACAAAACTGATACCTGAACAACCGCATTACAATCACCGCGGCATGTGGTGGAAGAAAGTAATTATATGCGCCAAGCAAACATTTACTCTACGCGCTTTAAACAAACAATCACTATATGCCTTTAACAAATACCGATGCTTTACAGCCAATGGATGTGCCCTAACAAGCACAGGATGCTGCCAATGCTACATGAGGATGCGCCGACTAAATAAAAAGTTAAAGTTTCCGTGATGCTGCCGAAATTTTCGATACTAAACGCTTAATTTTCTCCAAAAGCCGCATTCCGTAGTGCTTCTAAACCTGGCTAAAACAAACTTACAGAAATGTTAAATTGCGGGTTCGAGTTCCACGTCATTTCTATTTTATGTGTGAAATATTGATTAATTAAATAGAAATCAAACACATGTTAATAAGACATTAAATCGAAAAAGCCGGAAAATAAACAGAATAATGCAAACCGTAATCGCAGCTTCTCAAAACCGTCTTATCATCCTCTAACTTCAGTGTTTTGTTGTTTTCTAGATAGCTCTCAGATCAACAGATCAGGCTCAACAAAATGACAGCTAAAGAATGAGATTCTAAATGCAAAACTAAGCTGGATACAAAAAGCTATGCTAAAATGAAAGATATTACTGTGATATCAAAACTGTCATGAATGCAAATGCTGGTTGAGTGTATGCGTTCGTAAATGAGTATTTGAAGTGTAACCAAAGCTTGGATTTGCGCCAAAATTTATAGAGTTTTCGAATGGATATGATTGGCTGAATCGATCGACGGTCCGGATTAAGCTTGCTTCAAACGAACGGCGGGAGATTTTCGAAAGTGGAAGAGAAGGATGGAAGGTTTCCCTTTTCCTTATTTTTTTTGTCATTAAGTTTCAAAGGGAAACTTCCATTTCGAAAGATGAGTTAAAATTTGGAAAGGTGAGTTAGCACGAATTAGAAATTAAATAAAATAAATTTATTTAATTTAAAAGTGAAGATGAAAATGGAAACTTACATAATTTAAATATGAAATTAGAGTGAGGAAAATATTAAATAAGATATTTAATATTTTAAATTCGGATATGGGATGGAGAATATTCCATTATTCAAATATTTAAAAATATTTAAACTTTAGAACCAAATGATAATTAAATATAAATAAATTATAAAAAATTATTTAATTTAATTGCCGAGGGTAGAATGTTAGTAATTAAATAAAATTATTTATTTAATTCAAGGTAGAAGAATTAGAAGATGAACGATATAAATAAATAATTAAATTTATTTATATGTAGATGACATTAGAGGAATTAATTAAATAAATCATATTTAATTAATTAACAAGCTTAATCATGACCATTTTTAGACATACATACGATCTATTATTTTTTTTAGACTAATCGCTAATGTCTTCCTTCAGATTTGGGACATAGACTAATCACCTCCCGTGGATCAACTTATCTATGGAATTTGTATCGGGCTTTAATAGGACGATCTTTTGGTGCAACAAAAAATGTGTTCCAACAAATGGTATCAGATTTGGGTCACAGGTTTGAATCCCCTCAGGTGACGCTAAGGGGGGGTTGATGGACTAATTTCCAATGGATCCCTTCGGAATTAGGACATGGACTAACCACCTCCTATGGATCCACTTATCTCTGGCATTTGTATCAGGCGTTAATAGGTCGATCTTTTGGCGTAATGAAAAATGTGTTCCAATAGCTTCTTCTCATTTGGTGGAAAAAGATCTTTCCTCTTGGTCAATGGATCATATTGTTATGGGCTCCTTCTATGGTGATTTCCCTTAGGGAAAAAAAGCCTTAGCTATTTCATTGAACCCTAAAAGGACTTATTCAAAATTGGTGTAGGCTTCTCTAATGATGTATGACCTCATTTACTAGGAAACAGGCATGGGGGGACTCTTGTCACTAAACATCCTCGGATATAAATTTTTTCTCATCACATGAGGTAACCTAGAAGGAGGTGGTGGAAGAAGTCCTCCTCTTTCCATGTTCAACTGGGTTTGAAAATGATGTATCCTAGACAATTGTTCAAAGAAGGAAGAAAGGTGTCCCTAAATCTATTTTAGAATCCCCTCCCTAGGTTAAGGGTGTGCATATTACAAGGAATACAAAAAATTGGTGCAAAATTATGTTGTTTGATCTATTGTACAAAATGTTCTTAGTAGATTTATTAAAGTAATTTTTTGATCAGTTTTTTTAATTATCTTAGATTAGGGTGCACAATATTCAATATCAAAGATTAGTTGAGTGGATGTTGGATAATTTGATATATTTATGGAAATTAGATATTTTGTGGATGTATACAACATATATCTTTGTCTAGGGAGCAACTAACAACTATATTTTTGAGTTTTCCTTGTTAACAAATATATTTATGGAAGAATATCTACACAAATTTCTCACCCGATATGAACTCAAATTGATTAAGAAAATTATTGTTTACATAAAAAGCTTCCAATTGAAAATAAATTTTAGATAATTAACATGAAGTAGACTCTTCCTTTTGAAACAAATGAAAATGTGGGTGATGGTTTTTGAATGGGGGTATGCACCTACACTTTCCTTGCTTATTTCATTAGGAAAAAGAGACCCTAGGGAAAGATTGACTTTCAACCCTTAGGTGAGTCAACCTTGATGGATATCTTGTTATTTTTCTTATGACTTAGGACAAGGAAATTCAACCTGAAATACACTTTTGGGAGATGAATGAAAAATACAAAATGAATGCAATTATGCAATGTAACACACAAAACATGAAATTTAAACATTAATCTGAGAGAATCTAGAAAGTTTCAGTAGATCTGAAAAGGATGTGATTTTATGCACCTATCACAAAAAGCTTGTGCTGAGTGTCCTCCTAGGAATCATTAGCTAAAGGGTGAATAGGTCTTGCTACAAGGGTTAAAAATATGCTTTTATAGTCCTTTGCTCCTTGGTCTGCACTCTCGATTTCTCAGAGTTTCATAGTCAAAATTTCAGAATTAAATTCTAAAAGTGAGTTTCTGTGGCTTGATGACAATGTTGACAACTTGTAATTTTACTCTTTTGATAGATCTCCAATCCTTCTTCAACCTAAGATCTACAAAACGCACAAGAGAAAAAAATTGTTTGTTTTTGGTGAATGGGGGTTTTCCTTGGTCAAACCCCATTTTGGTAATTAAATCTTGAAATGAAATGAAACATGAAAGGAATGATGAATGGACACTTGCTATGTTGCAACTCACCAAACCCTTGATTTGAGATCCTGGAAGGATTGAAATTAAAACATTTCTCCAAGGTATAGATCTTGCATGAAATGGATTGATCGATGATGTGATCTTGATGCTTGAATGCTTGCAACCTACATCACAATGTTAGCTCCAAAAACATGCATAGATGCAAATAACTTTGAAATGATGCTTGAGATCTTGAATGCTGCAACAAATTCTTGAGAAATTTGCTCTTGAACACCTTTGACAATAATATTTTCTCTATATTTTTCTCTCTTGAAAATTCTAGGATTTGAATTGATAAAAAGACCTTGTATTTATAGGTAATTTTCTAATTTCCCAAAAATTAAACATTAAAAGCCGACATTTGAAATTTGAATTTGGATCATAAAAAGGCCGCCAAAAAAATATTAAAAATTTGAATTTAGCAACTAAAGGGGACCCATTCTCCCAAGGGAGAATGGGTCTTGACCTAAATTTCCAGGACCTATTCATTTCAAGGTGCTAAAAATGATAATTGCATTAATTAAATCATGATTCCCCTTTCGGAAATTGCAATTAATTAGGCGTGTAGATGCATAATTGGGCCAATTAGAGGCTTAGTTAAGTCCAATTAATTAAGGTACCCAAACATAGTGTGAAAATGTAAAGGAGTACATTTTTTGACACTACACTTAGCCCCCACTTTAGTGAGAGGATGAGCCCTACACTCAAAGTTACACTAAAGTAGTCAAATAAGCGTCAAGAGAGGTCTAATTGTACAACTGTTGGAAAGATAAGATAACAAAGGTCAAAGAGGATGATCAAGCCCCCAAGATCTAAGATCTCATGGCAAGCCAACAAAGGCACAAAGAGACACATGCCTATGTTAAATATGCAGCAACAAGACAAGATACACAAGCATACACCATCAAAAATTAATGAAAAGAGAAAGAGGGGTGGATGAAGCTTCGATTATTTGTCCAATCGGTATGGATCAATCCTTAGTTGTTTTTCTAGAAATGTTTACAAGTGGAAACCTGTTTTCCACTATGCAAACAAAATATACTCACACGGGCTAGTGAAATCCGAAGTCCACTAGGTGAGCCCCAAAAAGTGGCTAATGGGAAAGTCATGCTAGGTCTACAGGCTCCCATTGTACTAACCATACCAAAGTTATAACTCTTGATAACTTTGATAAGGCACCACAAAAAGGGTCACAAGGCTAGCAAGTTGTGTTATGATAGGAACTCATGAAATAGGCTCCAGTGGCAAGCAAGTTGTGTTATGCTTGGTGGCCATGAAAGACATAAAGGCTCCACTGGCAAGCAAGTTGTGTGATGCTTGATGGCCTTGAAAAACATAAAGGTTCCATTGAAAAACAATTTTTGTTATTCTTGGTGGCCTTGATACATGCAATAGGATATTCAAAGGGGTTTTTCTTAGTTCATGTAGGGTCTCACCTTAGGGAACATTGTGCCTAATGTCTCCAAGAGAGGGCTAGTCAAGGATAAAAGATTTGCAACTTCGGGAATGCAATCCATAGCATCACCACTAAGAGGAATGACACATGCCAAGAAGGTCACAATCTTGAAGGACATCAAACCCAATGACACCACCAAGAAGACACATCACATGAAGTAAGAAGATCACACTTTGAAGCAAACGATGAGTGGGGACGCGTATACCCCCAATTTAAAGAAATTGCTAAACACCATGCTATGAGAAATTACTTTAAAGTAGAACACAATAAGTGCCAATACACAAGAGATTTATTCGGAAATCCCTATGTAAAACATATGTTTCTAAGATAGAGCTATTCCATGAAAGGAGGGTTTCCCCCCATATGCAATCCTAAGATAACACATAAGGGATCCATAGATCCAGGGTTAGTATTTGTCATTGCTACACTGATATAATCGAGCTTGGAACCATCATCATTCCCTAAATGACTCATGGAACAATGAGCACAAAGGAAGAATGATACATATAGAGGAAAAAAAAAGGGAAGCTTTTAGGTCAACATGGAAGAGACCTGAATGTCTCGATGCCTTGCATCATCCCCAAAAGGAAGACACAAGACACAATATAAGATAGATGGTTATGACAGGTAGAAGAATAGAGATACAAATGCAAGAATGTCACAATAGATTCGCTTCCTTTGTATCCTTGCACCAATAGAGTGACAAGGTTCATCCAAAGTAGGCTCACAAACATATAAAGACATGCCAAGTAGCACAATATAGGGGATCACATTATGCACATGCAATCATAGAGAACATAAAGAGAATACCTTTTCCTTTGGGAGATGTGCAAGGGGGGAAGATCTTGATATTCTAACCCCTTGGTATCCTTGGATGGTATTTTCTCTAAAAGTTTTTGAATTTCATGCTCATTTGTTATGTCACATCCTTGTTTTCTTAAGATATTAAAGCCTTGACCATAACTCTCTTCTAAGTTAATGGGTGTATTAGTAACTCGATGAACATAGGATATGAGAGAATCATTATTGCTCTTGTTATCAAGCTCATTAATGATTTATGGTTGAGACTTGATTTGTGCTTCCATTTCAATATGTAAGAGGTTGAACCTATCAAGTGATGGGATTACAGGTGGTGTTTGCATGGATGGATAAAAGTATGCATTGTTCTCAAGGTTGTTTAAGGAGTCTTGTATGAATTCTTGCATGCTATCTTCGTCTTGACCTAATATTTCCACTTCACCAGGACATTCATTAGGAGGTGAAGGTTCATTAATAGTCTCAATTGCGTTAGGGTCATCACCAAACACACAACTTGAAATATCTACCAAAGATCTTAAGGTTTTCCATATATTACCCATACACATGTCCATGATGAATTTTTATGCTAGGTTTCAGATATGATATATGAAGATTTTTGAATGCAATATATTGAAAATGATATGTTTTTAACGCCAATTTTGATTTTCAAATACTGCACTCAATTGACCAATTGAACCTAATGCAAACAATGACAATTTTATTTTTTGATTTATGAAACTAAAACCTAGATTTAACAACATATTAGAATGAAGCAAATAGAGACAAATCACTGACCAAAATTTTGAAACAACACCTGTACAGGGATTGATTCACCCTAAGGAAAATGGGTCTTAGCATAGGGGTTGCAAAAATTTAAATATGAGTCTAAAGTTCAATGCTAGGGTTTCCTGTTTCAAATTATAAACTATGGTTTCAGTAAGTAAATTTTTCCAAATTTTGATGTCTAAATGCAAGTGAATTGAATGAAAAATGATGAAAAATATGACACTTTTTGAAATGCAATTTTGACTCAATTTGTGAATGTGAATGATTGAACATACAATAATTTGCACTTGTACTATGCAAAATCAATGTAATATGCATGTAAATTTTTGATTTTTTCATATTTTAAAGGATACAAAATGAAAACCTAAAACCCTAAATGAGATACAAACTAATGCAATTTTAACAACCCTAAATGAGATGTAAACTAATGCAATGCAATGTAAACTAATGAAAATCCTAGTTCTAGGGTTTGAATGGACTCCAAATTTAGAATTTTTGATGTACAATGTTAGGTTCAACAAAATGAAACATATGAAAATGTGGGTGATGGATTTTGAATAGGGGTATGAACCTAAACTTTCCTTATTTCATTTGGAAAAAGAGACCCCCTAGGGCAAGATTGACTTTCAACCCTTAGGTGAGTCAACCTTGATGGAGATCTTGTTGTTTTCCTTATGACTTAGGACAACATAAATTAGCCTAAAATGCACTTTTGGGAGATGAATGAAAAATACCAAATGAATGCAATTATTCAATGTAACACATGAAACATGAAATTTAAACCATAATCTGACAGAATCTATAAAGCTTCAGCAGATCTGAGAAGGATGTGATTTTATGCACCTATCACAAAAAGCCTATGTTGAGTGTCCTCTTGGGACTCATTCATCCTAGGGAGAATGGGTCTTGTTGTATGGGTTGAAAATTTTCTTTTATAGTCCTCTGCTCCTTGGCCTGCACTCCCGATTCCTCCAGGTTTCATAGTCAAAAATTCAAAATTAAATTTTGAAAGTGAGTTTCTGTGGCTTGACGACAATGTTGACAAATTTGCAACTTTTGCAATTTTACTCTTTTGATAGATCTTCAATCCTTCTTCAACCTAATATTTTCAAAACACACAAGAGGGATTTTTTTTTTGGTGAAGGGGGGTTTGCCTTGGTCAAACGTCGTTTTGGTGATTAAACCTTGAAATGAAATGAAACATGAAAGGAATGCTGAATGATTGAAACTTAATACATCTCACCAAGGTCTAGATATTTCATGAAATGGCTTGATTGATGATGTGATCTTGATGCGTGAATATTGACTTGAATGCTTAAAACCTATATCACAATGTTAGCTCCAAAAACATCAATAGATGCAAATAAATTTGACATGATGCTTGAGATCTTGAATGCTACAACAAATGCTTGATAAATCTTCTCTTGAACACATTTGACAATAATATTTGCTTTATCTTTTGCTCTCTTGAAAATTCTATGATTTGAATTGATAAAAATACCTTGTATTTATAGGTAATTTTCTAATTTTCTGAAAATAAAAAATTACAAGCCAACATTTGAAATTTGAATTTGGATCATAAAAAGGCCACCAAAAACATACTAAAAATTTGAATTTAGCAACTAAAGGGGACCGTCTTGACCTAAATTGCTAGGACCTATTCATTTCGAGGTGTTAAAAATGATAATTACATTAATTAAATCATGATTCACCTTTTAGAAATTGCAATTAATTAGTCTTGTAGATGCATAATTGGGCCAATTAGAGGCTTAGTTATATCCAATTAATTCAGGGACCCAAACATAGTGTGGAAATGTAAAGGAGTACATTTTCTGACACTACACCTTTGCATACAAGTGAATGATTGATATCGTAAAAGGAATGATGTGAAAGATGAAATCAAAGACATAAACCCATGCTCACCACATTAGAGGTAGAATGGTTCCAACAAACACATTGATTTCCAAACAAGTGAATTGTTGATACCCAACATGTGGTAGAAGTTGAAGGAGTTTGGATCATGCATAAACAATTAATGGAGCAAAAGGATATAATAAACATTGCATTGAAGTCAAGATAGTAGCACTATGCTTGAAAATTGTTGATATAGAGTATGCATGTTTTTATGGAGATGAACTTAGCTATATCTTAACATTACCACCAACATGGAACTGTTTTATAATAATTTATTTAAGTGATAGTTAGATATCCATAAAATTTCTTGTGCATACTTTGAGACATCATATTAAGGAGGATAATTTTGATTGGAAGGTTGAATACACTTTTGATAAGCTAGAACAATAATTTTGAGACTTTTTTAGAAGAGCATGTGCATATAAAGACATCCACATTTCTAAATTGGAATAATAGGAAAGATCTAAGTAAACATGAATGAATTAATTATAAATCTAGAATTTAATAGGTGACAAGGATGCAAGAGGCTTTAGTAGGTGTATTGGATCATTTGACATACTAAGAATGCTATGGAACATATTCATTCAATATGCCGATTTACAATCACACTTGTGGGATACATGCAATAATAGTTCCTGTGATTTGAACAACAGGAAAATTATAATAATTTGTGAGAACTTAAGGATGAGTTCTTGTTCGAGTTTGATTATATATAGCTAATTGATAAAATTATTAATGCACTTAAGAGTATTCAACAATTATAAATTGATACTATGCACAACTATTATTATAGGTCCATGGAAAACATTTATAATATCTCCCATTATATATACAACACAACATAGAAAAATCATTTTATAGGGGTTTGACAACATATATTCAACACAAATTGGTCCAAAGGACTCTAGTGTTAAAAATATGAACTTGAAGCTATGCTATAGTTAGAGGCATTATGAAAACCCTTTAGTTATGGTTAAAACATGCACCTAAAATAAACAAAATTAAATAAATGACTACACATATGAAAGATCTTGATTGTGCAACAGATACATAAATAAAATTGTGGTGCATGGAATGTTAAGGAGAGGGGCATACCATTACCAACTCTTTGGTGATGAGAGAATGGTATTTTGGTGCAATACTATTCCATATTTCATTCATTCCAAACTACACTATCTACCATGAATGTCATGAAACCTTAGCATGATCCTTCTTACAAATTATTAAGGGCATTAGTTTTAACTAGTGGTGTGAAGTTTACAATAACACTACACAAGATAGAAGCAACTTGTAATGAAATAATTTCACAAGAGAAGAATATAATAGGAAATATATTGAAAATAGTTGATAATAATTGATAATTCTATCACTTCAAGGGAAAAACCTCAAAAATACCCTAATAAGAACAAAATTCATAATATGATGATGAGAAGCTAGCCACTAGCTCGTATATATACCATACTTATGCCTTAGATACCACCCAGGTTGACATAGATACCTAAATATAACACTTAAGATGAATTGATTATCTAAATAAGACTATAATAATGATCATAGAACTTAATGAAGAGTTAAGGTAGTCATAAGACTACTCATCAATGTCTGCACACTATAGGATTAAGGGTATAACACAACTACTAAGTTGTTTAGGTATTACACAAATCTAGGAGGAAACATTCCCTGGTTACTAGAGCACTAAATCAACCTACAATAATTGTAATTCATAAAACCTTGAAAACATTCTCTTAGAGACCATCGGCTATAAAATTTCCTATCAAATCTCTAATATCACCTCCAAACATTGTTAAATTTACCTCAAATGGATGCATTTATGGTTAAAAAATCTCATGCCTAATGCCAACACGAGGTAAACCATTATATATATCATTATATATACATAATTTTATATAATGATTATATATATATATATATATACATAATTTTATATAATGATTATATATATATATGTTGATGGGTGTTTTTGCACCTCTCAACACAGACCTATCTCTCTTGAAAGATAATTCCCTGCAAATAAGTTGCAAAAAATATTCCAAGGTCTCTTGGATGTCAGGTCATGACTATGCAAAAACAATTCAGTGTTGATGTGTGATTTTCTAGTAATCACAAGGGGCTTTTATGGTTAACAAAGCATGGAGGTTATGGGTCTGTAAATTGAGTTTCAAAGTTCTAGAAATTATGAACAGTAGCTGCAAATTTATGACAATAGTCTGAAACTCATCTTGTTCATCTGACATGGCATTGTGATGATGTTGGAAACTTATGTTTAATTCATATTTTAAAAGAAAAAACAAAAGGTTGAAGGGTTTAGAAGTTATCCTAAATATAAAACTATGATCAACAATAACAATGGCTGAAATTGCAGTAGAAAGACTTCCCAAATTGGGTTTTTCTTAACCAAGAATCATCTACAGTGTCGCAAAAATAGTACAATCTTCTAAAGCTCTTTGTAGATTTTGAGATTGTAACATTCGCCTATTTAGCATGAACATACAATTGAACTTAAGTGCAACAAGTGAAGGGGCTCAGACTAACTTTACACATCAATTTATCATCAATAAATTACTAAAAATATGAGTTGGAAGTGCATCAAATACTACAACATACATCCACCATTAGAGCTGAACATGAACTAACAAGCTGAAAATAAACTTAAACAAAAATGAACAATGCTGAAATAAACATTTGGAGGCTGAATCATGTACACATAATGAGCAATACACAAGAAACCATTAGCTTCAATGCTTTTCTTATATATTGCTACAAAATGCCTTTACACAACAACTCATCTCTCCCTTTGAAAATGAGAGGGTGCCCCTATTTATAGTTTTCAAAAAGTAAAATGAATGGTCAAGATTAAATTACAATGAATGGCTCAGATTCATTCTAGCGTAGGGTTTTCACACCACCCAATAAGAGTACAAAATTTATAATATAAAATAGGCCATTTTTTCATTTTCCCTATTCCGTCCTCTAGCCTATTTTGTCCTATAGCTACCTTTTTTAAATACTCATCATCTATTATAGAATTTCTAGCTTCCTTTTGCAATATGGCATATTGGAAAATTTTTCCGATGGTAGACAAGAGCTTCTTTTCCTCAGAGAAGTTAGATTTCGAGATCTTGAAGGAAACCCTATTAAATCCTTCCACCATTTGATCATGATGTTTTATGCACATTTCTCCCACCTTGATCATTTTCTCCAATTTTGAGAAGGCCCGTGTAGTGAAATCCATGAAGTTTTTCGACAAAGTGTTGCCAGCTCCTTGATCCATTCTCTTATGGAACTCACACTTTATAGCCTCTCAATCTAACTCCTGCATCAAAATATTATATCCCATCACCAGTTCTAGGACATCATCACATTCAGCCATGTGATCCACAATTCGTGCATGATTGGCCTCCAATTCAATTAGAGATTTTTCTAGAACTCCTTTTCTATATTCACAATTGAGAAGCCATGCCTCGGGCAGCCAATGATCTTCTTTCAACAGGGCCAACTCTTTCTCCCAAATTGCTGGGGAGAGCTTGAGCATGCTCTCTAGATTGGGGCATGTGATCCTATAAAGTTTAGGGAATTCTTTACACACCTCGGCTTCCTTTTCAACTTCCTTATGCAAGACTAGATAGTTGTTATGCATTTTGGCCACGCAGTGAATTCCCTTATTTCCCATGTCAATAACTCTTTTGAATCAGTCCAAGGTGGACTTGGTCCAGTTCTTCATCTTCTCCATTTTATTGATTTCTTCTTTCGATAGTAAGGTAGGCGTTGGTGACTCCATTGGGGCTTCTTCCCCGATTGTGGTCCATTATTGTATATAGGCGGTTAATTATGCCACCTATACTTTCAACTCCTCCTTTGTTGATTGATCCTTGTTCATTTTCTGGAGGATTGTAGATCCTGATCCCTAAAATTCATCGATCTTTTAGGCTCAGGAGTGGGACCCAGGTTAATGGTGGTTACCTAATATTCTTTTCCTTGAAGAGTGTCCATATCCTTATCTGCTGCCGAGGTTTCTACTTGTAATATTCATGAACCCGATGTGTTTGTTGTGATGTGAGACCTCACTTTTGGCTTTTTCTTCTTGCGTGTCTTTACTTGGGATTGAGCCAATATTGCTTCCAAGCGGGCCTTAGGATTCGGGAGCACGAGAGCCTTTCTTTTCAATTGCTGCTCTAGCCATGAGAGAACTTTTGTTTGATGATCGAGGGATGTAGTGGTGAATTCATTATTTTCCCCTTCCTCCTGATCCTTTGAAGGATCTTCCTCTTCATGTCTAGGAGCATCTTCAACATTCTCTTCTTCTTCATTTTTCTCCTCTTCTTGCATTATGGCCTTCCCTTTGTCAGGCTTAGTAGATTCTTCATTTCTTGCACCATCATCCTCTTCTTGTGCTGCTCCTTTGATTTCCTCATGTTCAATCTCAATTTATTTATTGGGCTCAACATCCCTTTCTTCTATATTCTCCTCCTCTTTATCTGGCACTTCTTCGTCTTGAAGGCCCTTATCTTGGTCGGTTCCTGAGGGCTCATCAACTTTCTCCATATCAATTTCTATATTAGTTTTCCCTTCCTCGAAGTGATGCTCCTCTAGGCTTGCCTCTTTATCCTCATGATCCTTGAGTTGCTCGCCCTCGAGCTCCTGGTCAGAGGTTTCTACATCATAGTAAGTATCAAACTTACTCGTGTCTCTGTCCTCAGGCGTTTATTGCCCTTCTTCATCTGAGGAAACCTCATCAAGATCAATCCTCAGGCCCTCATCAACATGTTCATAGTAATCATCTCGGTCTAAGTACTTGGGATCTTCAATGACATCCACTATTGTTTCTTTGGGCTGTTCCCTACTTAGCCTCTCCATCTCTTCGGAGATCTGCATTGTAGCCTCCATTTTAGGGGCTCAATAGGAGGTGGAGGGAGCGAGAATGCACCAACAAGTTGAGCCATAAGTATTTTAACTTGAGAATTTAGAATAACGTCATAGAATTGAGGTGGTAAATTTTGTAAATATGAGATGAAAGTCTCTGGCAAGGTGAGGGGTGCCATGGAGATTGTAGGCATTGAAGGTGGCAGGGTGGAAATAGTTGGAAATGGAGGCGGGAGCAAGGAAGATGATAGTGGGGACGTGGTGGAGGAAGATGAATCAAGCACAACTACTGGAGCAGCTTGAAAAGTGGAGGTGAGGTGGACAGAGATTTCCATAGTAGGTGGAGATGATACGGGCAATGATTGAGGAGTGGAGGGAGATGGGGTAGCGACAACGGCTGATGGGAGCGTGAAGGTAGCGGGTGGTGGTGACCTTGGTTTCTCTTCTTCCTGTGGAGGATAACCTTCCTCCTGGATGGTAAGCATATCAGGAACAAAAGTTCCCATCCTTTTCAGATTCTTCAACGGTCTTTTCCCCTTGATTGATTTTTGAGTGTATGCCTTTTGCTTGGGCTGTCGTTCTGATGTATCCTTTCTTCTCCTAGATTGGGTAACCGGTGGAGACTTGGGAGCCTCTTATGAAGAACCCACAACAACACCATTGTCTGTCTCGCTTTCAAGGTCATCTTCTAATTCCCCATACGTCAATTTTGCGCCCTTTTGCTACAATTGAGCTATTTGATCATCGAGCCACTTCTTAGTTCTCTGTTCCATTGGGTGAGTGACAATATTCAAATCTATGACCTCTAGCTTAGTCCAGTCAATAACGGGCAATGACACATTAACTAAAGCATTATATCTCTCATCAAGAACGTTGTCTTCTTCCACCACTTGATAAAAAATTGGGAACAAATTGATGGATTTCACAAACTTGGACGTCATTCTCATATAATACCTCCTCCTGACCTCACAGTCATCATTGTAGTTTGCCCATAAGTCTTCAATGCGGGGCCTGTGTGCATATTACTTTCCAACCTACTTCTTTAGCTTTCCTAGAGGATCCAAACCTCCTCTCTCTGTATGTACCTCCAGGTTGTATTTTGCAAGCTCCTTCTCTGAATATTATGTCCATGGGGTAGTGGGGCACACATACATTCCTTGGCCAAATGCAATGGGGTATGAGACCCCAACACGGTGCTTTTTATGCAATAAAGTGTGGGCAGTTTGCAACTACTGAGTGAGCTCCAACAATATGATTGTCATTGGGATATCGGGGTAGTCAATTAGGGAATCCTGAGAATCCTTTGGCCCTTATGTATGTGAACTTAGGGAACCAGATGAACCAGTACTCGAATCCTTTTGCTATCACTTTGGCACTATGTGACATCCTTTTGTGATAGTCCCCTAACAAGGTCCAAATGATGTGCATGATGAAAGCATCGTTGACTTGTTTGTAGTCCTTCTTGTAGTTTCTATATTGGAGCTATGGGTAGTAATTGTAGACTAGATTTTGTCCCTTCTTTTTTCCCAATTTACCAACACAATCTAGCCCCTCGTATGGGAAGGTGATTGCCAGAAGGTATATAATGTAGGAGGTCATATAGAACTCCTAGGTCTTCTTTACTGCCATAAATTGTTTGTGCAAGTTATCATTGATGATCTTTTCCCAGTGAAACTTAGCTTCTCCTCTCAGGATTTCCTCCACAAAGTAGAACATCCACTCCTCAAAAAGTGTTGAAGTGGGGAGGCCCATCACTCTGCTTAGGAGTGTTACTAGGTCATTGGTTTCCTCCACAAAGTCACTTCAGTATAGCTTTTGGGGAACTTTGTTGGCACTACCGCTCTTCCCAATCAACCATGTTTGATTAATGGTTCTTTTGCAACCTGTGGGGTCTTCCTTCCAGACATTCAAAGAATATTCCTTCTTAGTTTCCTCCATCTTGTCGAATAGAGGATCCCAAATGTCTTTCCAATCCACATGGGAGTCAGGTCTGCCAAAATTCTTCCATCCACAATGATTATCCTCCTGGTTTGAGGGTGATAGAATTCTTTGCATGCAAAGATTAGTTCTAGGTTGACTAGGGCGGGAGGAAACCCTGCTGCTTTCACAATTCCACTTTTCTTTATTCTCAAGGCTTCCCCAATTTTTGGGTTGACCATGACCCACTATCTGAACTCGTCAATACTTACATGACCCAGGTCCATATCTATCACTTTATCCCAATTGGATGTGATATTTGAAGTACACTTGACTCCGTGGAATTTGTATTTCATCTTGGATTTCTCTTCTTTCCCTCTTGGAGTTTTTGTGATCTTCTTGCCCTTGTCAGTTTTCTCTGCTGGTTTCTCTATTGGTTGCATAAATCCTGCACACACATCATGTAGTAAGTGCTTTGATAAATCAAGAGGGTAAAACACTAATTAAATCTAGCCAAAATGTTGTTAAATGCATCCAAATACCCTTAAAAGATCATTACATTCATCAAATTCTATCATTTTGAGTTCATTTGTGAAGTTTGCAATTTTGCAGGTTAGGAGGTGCGGGTTTCCGCTTAGCGGAAGTCATCAGGGTAAACATCATGAGAAATGACTTAGGGAGGACAGACTTCTGTAGATGGAATTTTGATGATGAATTTACGCAAGGTTCAATCGTCAAGCAAATTCAAAGCAAACCTATTAGGCACGTGGGGAAATATGGGTTGAAAGCATTTGGAATAATTTCCCTTGGTCAAAGTGATCTTTTAAGTTCATGTGGAGATGGATGATGCGAAAGCCGTAGGGTGGGAAGCTGTTTGAGTTTTTTTGTAAGGAACGACCTTGGGGACACGACGACCCGCAAGCAGAGTTCTGCATAATAGGACCCGTGATGTTTTCACACTTAGTCAATTTTCAATTTAAACATTTTGGAACATGGAGAAAGTCATGTTTAGCCACCTTCTTTGAGAATTTCATCGTTTTGTGGGTTGCGAAAGTATCACATGTGGAAGCCGCGAGGTGGGGCTCCATTAGGATTTTTTTGTTAGGTAGTAGCTTAAGGTGGGTGGCGTTCCATGGACAAAGTTCCACGTAGCAGAACTCGCAAAGACATTGCGTTTTGAGATTTTTCATTTCGGCCCAAAGTGTATAGTGAGACCTCTTGGTTTCATGCTTATGTCATCAATGGTTGGATTTAGGCATTCAGGGAAGGTTGAAGTGTGAGGGTTGCTAGGCGGGGCACCACAAATAGGTTGCCTTTGAACAACGACTGGGGAGAGATGACTTTCTGTTGATGGTGGACCGCAAGAGCGGACCCACAATGGCCTCTTAACTTAGTGATTTTTGACCTTTGAGTTCAAATTTGAGGTTCACAGAGGTGGATGGTGCGGGGACCACATGACGTGAAGCTACTGGAGCTTAGCTATAGGCAATGGCTTAGCGAAAGAGGAGTTCTGTAGGGTGGATCCCACATGAGGAATCCCACAAAATATCTTAAAGCATCGGTTGATGCCAATAAAAGCGAAGGGTGTGGAGATCGTGATGCAAGGAGCTATGTATAATCTGCCATTAAACAACAGCTTGGGGCTGACAACTTTTCGTTGACAACGGTCCACAAGAATAGACCTACAAAGACCCTCAAACTTAGTAATTTTAATGTTTTAGTTTTAGGTCTATGCCTATGGAGGCGAATAATGTAGAAGTCGTAGGGCGAAAGGCCATTTAGATTATGCCATTAAATAGTGGCTTGGTTGGGGTGGACTTCTAATGGTGGCGATCCGTAGAAGTGGACCTGCAAGAGTTTGGTCTTGGAGATTTTCAACGTTTTGCTTGACATTTCGCATGGAAGGGTTTTTCAGAAACTATCATGTGAGAATTTGTTATGGTTTGGCCATAGACAATGACTTAGGTGGAGTGGAGTTTTGCTAATAAGGACCCGTGAAGACTCTGATTCGTTATGGAAATTTTCTTCAATTTTTATAGTCTTTTCGAGTGTGGGGATGAAGAGCACGAGGGCTACTATTGCTTTCGCTACTTTAAATGGAATT
>VDFB02198308.1:0-16350 GCA_007258455.2 Sequoia sempervirens | reverse complement strand
ATTATACATATATATGCATATATACATTAAGATAGATATGTATGTATATATACATATTCATGCATGTATATATGCATATATATATATATAGATATATATGTGTATATATACACCATATATATGTATGTATATATAGCACATATCTATATACATACATACACATATATATGTATGTATGTATATCTATATATACATATATATGTATGTATTTATATATACACATATATATGTATGTATGTATATATATATATATATATATGTATATGTACATTTATATATATATGTACATATATATATATACATGTATATATACATGTACATGTATATAAACATGTATATATACATGTATATATATATATATATATGTGTACATATATATATATATATGCTGTCTAGAAGCATGAATTAGGATTAGAATGTCAATAAAATATATTATTTTTACATTTTTTTGTACTAATGAATTGACACCCGCGTCCTGCCCCAAAAAAAGAAAATTATGCAATTCAATTTATGCATAGGTTGAATTTATGTAGTTCAAGGTTGGATGCCTAAAGTGAGAGACTTGAGTGATTTTTATTAAATATTATTTCTCTCCAAAATGTGGCGTCCCTTTTTGGAGGGAAAGGGATTTCAAATTCCTGGGTTGTAGAGTTTATATATATTGCTTCAGTCACTTTCATTTGGTTATGCTAATTTGTTGTAACAAAGTGTTGCCAGATTGCAAAGTGACCTCTTGGGCTTTGAGGATGAAACCCCTCCAAGCTATCTTCAGTTTCAAGATGGAGAGACATCTCCTTGCTGAATAGAGTTGCAGCTTCATTTGAGGAGTTGCAGTAGAGCGAACAATGGTGATGGCTTTCTTATTTATTTCAATTTTGAGTAGCTTTGATGTCTTCTAGTGATATTTTGGTGTGTTGGTGTGTTCATTTGCTGTTTGGGGGTTTTTGGAGTGTTTTATCAGATGTTTCATGTTGCTGGATTATGCCTAGCTGACCCATGTTTATGCTCATGTTGATCGGAGAAGTTGAAAGTATTTTGTGGGTGTTGGCTCAATCTCTATCTCTTGCTAGGGCGACCCATTCTGCAATTTATTGTGATTTGAGGAGGTGAACCTGATTTTTAAAGGCTGGTCAACCAACCTTGGGAATTGTACCACCTATTGGAAGTGCATTGGGAATTGTGGCAGAGAAAATTAGAGTTGTTTGTGGCTTCTTGCATCTTGTTTTGGGATGCCTAGGCTTGCTCTTTCAGTTGCAAGTGATTTGAGATCATTCTGTGGAGGTTATGACCATTTCTTGTGGGCTGGTTAAGGTTCGCTTTTCATGCATATTAGACTGCTGCACCAGTCATATCAGACCTGATATACTCTTATTCTTTCATGTTTTATGATGTCTGACTGATCTTATGTTGCAGGGATTGATTATTGATGTATTGGGCTATCATTTTGACAAGTTCATTTCATATTATCTAGTTTCAGATTCTCATTGTAATGCTGAATTGGTAGTACCAATCAACTATTTGAATTCATGTTATTTGGATACTTTCCCCATTGCATAAGTGGTTGCTCTTGCTGAAAAGTGGTTCAGCGTTTGCTTTATGTACTTGTCACTCTTTTTGAATAAGTGGTCGAGTTTCCTACATTTATTTTCTTGTGGCCCACTAAAAGTGGAAGTGGCTGGCTTTGCCGCCAAGTGCATTACTTTCCTTGTTGCCCACTGAAAAATGGAAGTGGTTGGCTTGCCGCCATGAGCATTCCTTGTTTACTTTCATGCACTTGTTATTTACTACTCACCCCACTGAAGAAGTGGTAATTTAGAGAAAGCTCAATATTGTAAGCCAACCTCTGTATGCTCTCACCTTGCCCATATTGGGATTTGGGTGATCAAAAAGTGGAAGGTGTTATTTCAGTTAGCATTGTTACTTTCAGTATTTGCAAAGATCCTCTTACACTGTATGCTCTCACCTTTCCTACTCTAGGATTTGGGTGATTAGAAAGTGGAGGGTTGTTATTCAGTTGCTTATCTTTGCTTCATCTAACGCTAGTAGGTGAAATTTTTGTTGAAAAAATAAGGGTGGGATTTTACACCTCCATTGGTACTTTGTTGTGAAATGTTCAAGTTATGATTTGGCTGTTCTAGCTAAATGAGTGGAGCATCAACAATTCAAATCTTCCTTCTCTTCAATATCACCAAAACTATGGACAAATTTTATCATGTGATTTGTCTTAGTTTTGTTGTTTGCTTGTTGGCTAGGAATTTGACCTTGTTTTTTTGGTTCAAGGTTGACAAGAGGGGTGTAGCGGGTGTGGGAGAGGTTGAGTGTTGTGTGAGAGGATGATGTGGTTTTTAAAGTTAACTTGTTATGCTTTTCTGGTCTTTTGTCGAATTGTGGGTAGTCATTAGGAGTTAGTTTTTAGTGGTTGTTGACGGTTGTGTTTTGTTCGGAAATTGTTAGGCACTTTAAATATGCTTCTCATAGTTAGGGAACATGTTTAATCCTTGGCTGATCATACTTGGTTTAGTTGTTTATAAAAAAATTCATTTGGATAAATCTATTTCTCTTTCACTCAGTTTGGTGTCTAGTGTGTTTTATGTTCATTTATGTTGTTATTAATCTTATAGGATAAAGGAGTAAACAAGGGGGCCTTTGTGTTTGGCCTCTAGATTGACCTTTTGTAATTGGTGTGCTTGGGTGTTAACAAGCATGTAGGTGCTGGTGTCTTGGGTTTCTTAAACCATTCCATCTCCTCTGTCCCTTCGTCCACAAGAGCTGCACAGGGGTTTGCTAGTCCCATAGTTGAAAAACTTGCCAATTGCAAAAACTCACCAAGCCCAGAAAATATGGTGGTGTCGATATAATTCAGTTGATGCATAGTAGCTCCAGAAGAAGCCATGAGGCTGAATTTGTTGAGCTCTTGCCAAAGATTGCTTTCCTCTTTGCAAGAAGATTTGAAGATATCATTTTTTCCATCAGGGCTTCATTTGTTGCAATATGGAGGTATGTTGAGGAGTTTGATTTTGAGTTGAGCAGCCTATCCATTGTGGTTGACAGTGGTATAGTTGATACTGTTGACTTTGGGCCTCTTGGACATGAGACGTTGCATGAAGCTGGTCTCAGTCCTTTAAAAATTTTCAGTATGAGTATCATGGACAGTAACACTTTGGGGTTACAAGGAAGGTTAGTGCAACATAGGCATGATGATTTCACGGATGTGATCAGAATGGTGCAGCATCGGCATGGTGGGTTTTTCCTGAGACGCATTTGGGAACCAGGGATCATACTTGTTGCGTATGGACTAGTTTTCAAATTTCTGGAGTTGTGGTGGTATTGCTTGAGGACAAGTACTTTAAAGTAGCGGATAGGTCGTCCTCTTCGAACCGGACCTTTCCAAGGGACTGCTATTCTTTTCTCTGGAAACCCGGCTAGCTCTGGAAGGTGTAAAATTAGGGTTTCTATTTTAAGGGATGTCCCTTGCTCGAAGTTAGTGGATTCAATGGCGGATTCTCTGGTTTCTCGAGTTTCTAATGGTATGTTCATCTCTGGCTCGAGATCTTCGTGAATTTACTATTTTAGTAAATTCTATTTCCTCGCGCTTGGTTCGCTTCTATTTGGATTCTACTTCAGTTTGGTCAGTTGACTTGGTCATTATTGGCTTCAGGGCACAATTGGAGAGATAAGTTGATATATTTAATTAAAAGTCACGTTTTAATATTTTATTCGAACGTTGACCCCTTGGCCTAGTCTATTGACTTTATGTTGTTTTGAAAAGTGGTCTTTTTGAGGGTGGCACCTCATTAAGGATTATTTTATATTTTATCCAAAGTCAAATCAAGATATAAGGTGGGCGCATTTATTAAAGTATTGAATTTATTTTAAAAGTGAATATTCAACTTGAAGGAAAAGGACGCCATCTTTGAGGAGATTAGGGTTTTTGACTTTGAGAGGAGTTTAGGGTTTCGAGAAGTCAACCCGAAATTATAAAAGGAAGACTTGGATCATCATTTGGGTATCTTTTATCTACAGGAATGTTATGCTGCCGGATTGGCTTTGGGATTGCTTCGAGGAATGAAGGCCTCCTAGCTTGGGCATTGCTTCTCGCTTGAAAGACAGCGACTAGTGGTGATTTAAGATAGACTTGTGAGTTTGCATTTAGTTTTGAGCATTGTTTCAGCTTGTGCATTATTAGATCTGTTTTGCATATTAGTGGGTTTCAGCATTTTGCATTTGAAGCTACAGCAGATCCGTGTTTTCATTTGTAAATCAGAAAACAAAAATAATCTCGTTCTGGGTATTGTGTCATTGCATCTTATTGGTAAGGGCGCCCCTTCATGAATATTTGCAGATTTTAATACGAAGCTTATGATTTTATAATGCAAATCCGTCATTCTTTGAAGGCCGAACTTTCTAGAGTGCATTGTGTCATGTCCCCATCCTAGTCAGCACAGCTGGTGACGAGGTTAGCCTATCATTCGATCCTCGTAGGCTGACAGGAGTGTTCAGAGGATCATTTTTGGCAGTTGCTCAGTGTTTGATAGCTCCAGTTGCAGTGTGTCAGGTTGGGCCTTCGCAGAATCTTCCAGAGAGCTTTTTCAGAGAACTTTCTATTTTTAGAAAGTTAGGTCAGGCGGAAGCTGCTATTTCGGGCAGGGCACCTGGTGCAATTATTCAGCTCAGTTTCGACCCGATTCAGCAGTTGATTGATTTGACGGAGAAATAAGGGGTATTTGATGAGTTATTAAATATTTAATAATTTGACTTTATAATAAAGTCACTTTATTGAAATATTTAAATATTTAATTATTTGGCTTAAAATTATAAAGTATTTATTATACTTTATAATATATTATTAAAATGTGACTTAATGAGTATTTAATATTCATTAAAGTGGGACGCCAATAATTAATCATTTCTCCTAAGTCAAAAGGTGAAAATTAAATCATTTATTTAAATGATTATTTTAAAGGAGATTTAGGTCGAACTTTTCAAAGAAGAATATATGTTTCTTCTCAAGGAAAAATTGAACTATCATGTTTATTATTCAATTTTGTCTTCTTGCATCTGAGCTTTGGAGTTTGCAAACCCTAGGGTTTCTCGCGCATCTACCTTCGAGAATCCAAAACTCTCGAGATCGCATCGAGGTCAGTAGGGAAATACCAAACGGCTTGTAATCAACTGTGATTTCTACCAATGTAGATCAAACATTGTGCTTATCTTCATCCTTTGGGCGTAGGTTTTCGTGAGGAAATCATCACAGCACATAGGGCTTAATTTTGGAGTGCAGATTTCATTTCGTTCCGCACAACCTAAGGGGAGGTCAGACTTTCTTTATTGGCCGCAAGCAGTCGCATTCTCAGACTCTTTCAGGCCGTACTCTCACATCTTCTGAGGAAACGCCATTATTCATCTGTTTCTGGTGATTCTACATTGAGGCGCTTGGTTTACTGGACACTTTGCATTGGGATTCGAGCTGGAAGATCCTTCATCAATTTCTGGCCGTACCATTATCAGCTACAACAGCCGCCATTACTAAGATACCAGGTTTTTTAAATAAAGTCTTCAGTATTGCTTTACATGTTCAGATTTCTATATTGTATGTTCTGGAAAAGATGAAATAAAGGAACGCCTATCCATTTTGAACAAATTCTATGCATTTTAAGCTTGTATGAATTTTTTATGAATTTTTTATCAATTTCTAGAGAAATCGCAATTTTCATTTTGTCTGTGGAAAACTTCAAAAACACAAAAAAAAAATCGAAAACTTGCAAAAACCTTCAAAAGACAATTAGGGTTTGAATCAGAGAACCACTAGGGTTCTGACACATTGGGATTCGTGTCAGTAATTAATAACCATTTTT
Organism: Sequoia sempervirens; assembly: GCA_007258455.2. Lineage (NCBI taxonomy): Eukaryota > Viridiplantae > Streptophyta > Pinopsida > Cupressales > Cupressaceae > Sequoia > Sequoia sempervirens. The sequence goes on along the minus strand of VDFB02198308.1, from coordinate 10,495 downwards.
AGATGCCATTTCTTATTACTAAGTTAGGCGCCATCATTTTGAGGGTCTATTGCATCAGATTTGAGATCATTTGGGTGAGAAATGAGAGAATTATGAGCATATGAGTAAATTCATAGGTTGCTGGTTTTATGACAAAAAGTGCAGATTTGTATGACAGTTTAAGAAATCTGCATCTTCCTTATCTGGTTGGTGTTGAGATTTCATTGTATACTTTGCAGAAGCTTCCTTGTTGAATGCATCATTTGAAAGAGCATCTTAAGTCTTGATATTGCAGGCAATGACATCTTTGTAAGCTGGCAGTAGTACTGACCAATTGTTCTTATTATTGCTCATCGTTATTGTAATTCTTATTCTTCCTTCAGTTCTTGTTGTAATAGATAAATCTCCGCCCTATGGTAGCTACTCTCCCATTCTGGGTTAGCAAGCACATTCTGGGTGTTGAGTGTTTTCAGCTTTCTCTTCAAGCATTGCCATTGTAACCACCCGCCACATGGTCGCCCTCACCCGCGACTGCAGCACATACCTCTGACGCTGAGTTCCCTCGCATTTATAGGGAAGACCCTTTGACCATATGTTCTCTCTCTCTCTTTCATCATTTGGTATCTTTTTGGTTAGAGTTGCTTTTGCATAAGCAGCTTTGATTCGCATCCCTTCCTCGACCAATGCTCACACCTTGCCCACACGGATCCCCGTGTACATACCGTTAGAGTTGTTTCAAGACGCTTTGGTTTAATAATAACCTTAACGTACTTTGTAATTTGAAATTGTAAAAATCGTAAAAATTTGGCTCGAATATTTCAAAATTCGTATCAACATAATTTCGACGCTTCTTTATTCCTCCCCCTTCCCTCGGCTGCTCTCAATAGGTTGAGTCCATCCATGTTTGACTCACAAACGTTTGTTTTAAAGCTGCCAAAGAACTAAGAATGCTTTGCAATATTAAGAAAATCGTTGCAAACCTTGTGACACCTGGCCTCACCAATTCTTTCCCACGGGTGTGCTCCCTCATCAAGCGAAGAACCCAAGGGTGATTGTTGATATATTTAGTGATCCTCCTCGCATCCTCTACAATTGGTGTGACCCAATCTAGTTTTTCTATGTCCTCCAAAAGAAGGTCAAGGACATGGGCTGCACAAGGTGTCTAGAAAAGTGAGGGGTGTCTATTTTGGAGGAGTCTTCCTGCTGCCACATATGCTGCTGCATTATTAGTTATGATTTGCACAACATTTGCAATCCCCACCTCTATGCAAACTTCCTCCAGCATCTTAGCCAAAAATTTTGCACTTTTCACAATGTGGAAGGCATCAACCGATTTTAAGAACACCACCTCTTCTTTGCATGCAACCAAGAAATTAATGATGGTACAGTTTTTTCCATCCGTCCACCCATCAGAAAGAATAGAGCAGCCATATTTTTCCATTTTTCTTTTTGCTCCTCTATTGCTGCCCTTGCCCTTTCAGTTGCATTAGTAAGCAACCTACAAGTACAAAGTGAAATTAAGTACACAATTTTAATTTGTAAACAAAAAAATAGCTTAAATTCATCATAAATTAAACTTATAAAACATAAATTAAAGAACATAAACTAACCTCCCACTCAAGTCCATGTGAGAAGGCGCCTTGTAGCCTTTTCCTGCAACTATCAATGCGGTGACCAAATTGTGCCAGTAAGGAGAACTCGCCACATTGAAAGGGATATTGTTAAAATACCAAAAATCTGCACAAGCAATGTTTGCTTGCTCATGCGCCTCTCTATTCCACCTAGTCGCCTCTAAGGAAGGTTGTGCACCAGGGGTGTTTCTAGGCACGAAATAATCATCCAACTGTGTATGTCCTGCAGCCGCCCCTGCCCCTGGTACTCTACTAGAGGTAGATGAAGGGATGGAGGTGCTAATGGGTTGCCTTGACCTTCACACACGTGGGCCACGAAGAGAGCCCATTATCTCCTGAGTAACATCATAATTATCATCTGACTCAATTGGAACACCTTGAGAAGAGGCAATGGTTGCTTGCATTGTTGCTCTTGCCTTCTCTCTTTGCACTTTTTTTTCTTTTGCAGCTGAAAGTATGGCATTCATATGTCTTTTTATTTCTTCTGTGGTTTCAGGACATTCCTTAGCATCATGTTGAGGGATGCCTGCAAGGTGGTACTTGAGGCGATTGATGCCTCCACGATATACTTTTTTACATGGAATGCAATATACTGTGCCAGGTATGGGTCCTAGATAAGCATACTTCCAGGCAGGATCTCTAGCTCCTGGAGGATGTTTGCCTACAAATCCTGCAGGCATGGATGGGACAGAGCCTGAGGCAGAAGCGGGTTCAAAGGCCATTATCAATTAATTATTAACCTACACAAAGTGAAAGTCAAAGCACAACTTGTTAGTTTTTGATAGAAAATTTAAAAACAAGCTAAATTAGATTAAATCAAAAGAGATTACTTTAAGTTTAAATTACTAAAAATCTATCACTAGATTCTAAACATTTTTATAACAAAAAAATTGGATTTTAAAAAAAAAATAATAACTAGGGTTTCAAAAAAATGTGAAAAAATGTAAAAATCTGAAAATTACTTCAAACTAGTAAAAAATTAAGCTAATCTAAGATTGTAAACATGTTATTCAACAAAAAGGTGGATTCAAAACAAAAAAAATAACTAGGGTTGAAAGAAAATTTCAAAAAAATGAAAAAATCAGCAAAATATGTATAAAATCAGAAAAATTCATAAAAAAATCTTGTTTTGATGAATCTAAATCTTGTTTAGATGAATATAAATGCATTTAAATGATTTTCACACTACATTCAAATGATTTTTAAACATAGAACCAACAAGAATGAAGAAATTAAAAAAAAAAAGAAAGAATAAGAAAAATAAGAAAACCTACCTGGAAATCCAATTTGCCTTCTAAATTCGATGTAAATGCCCTTCAAATCTTGTTTTTTGGATGCAAAATCACTGCAAATGAGTGCACAATGCTTTGGAGAGGTTTTTTGCTGAGTGTGAGAAGAGATGAATGAAAAAAAAAAACTTAAAATCGCTTTTTAGCGGTTGCCTGGGCGTGTGGATAGTCGTGCGGGGTTTTTTCAAAAACTCTCCATACTTTTTGGAAAAACTCACCAAAAGTACAGCAAGTTTTTTCGGCGTACAATTGCCTAGAATACTCGCCAGCCAAAAAAACTCGCGAGTTTTTGTTAACTCGTCGAGTTTTTGGTGAGTGTTGCAACTATGGCTAGTCCTATTGAATTATTTCATTGTGGAGATCAATTTCCCCTTTATATAACGTGTTCTGTCTAGTGCTCTTTGAAACCTGTTCTCACCTTGTCACTTGATGATGTGTTGCTGGTCTGGTTCAATGTTGTGTTGTTCCTACTATTATTATGTGGTTGAAGGCACTTGATTAGTCTCCCATAACTACTGTTCTTTTGGCTCTTCATGCATTTCTTGAGACAGATAGACCCTCGCCAGGTGACTATGCTTGTGACAAATTCTGCACCTGAATGGGATGTTATCATAATCGAATGGTTTCTTCCATTCTATTTCTCCTGCCTCTGAGATTATTCCATTTAGGAAAGTCTTCTCCAAATCTAAATTGACATAGATCCAGAAATAATTAGGCTCCCCTGTGTTTTGGTAAATTTTGTGGCGGTGTTGTACCCCAACCAAATTTTTTGCTTCATCAAGGCATTTTGCTTAAAACAGTCTAAACTTTGCTAAAATGATGTAAAATACAGTTTTGGGCAATATCAAGCATGGAGTTTTTGTCAATATTTTGTCAGTCAAAGTCAGTTTTATTGAACAGAACCTGAAGCAGAGACTCAGAATGGAGCTTTTCACGATGGAGGAGCGTCTCACGACAGTATTTCACGTTGCATATGGTCATTTCAATGATCGAGATGATGATTTTAATGGTTAATTTTTGAAGATTTCTCAGAGGAAAGGCAGAAAGCGCACCTGTAGCCCAGGGGCGCCCTTCTTTTTGAAGGTCAAGATTTTGTTGAAAACGCTCATGCATATAGTCAATCTCTTTTGAATTGGTCTGGCTATCCGATGAGCTATCCAGCGAAGCTTTCCGAGACCTACAGTTCCGACAAATAGCGACAGAAGTTGAAATTCCCAAAATTCCAGATATGAGAAATTGTCCTTTTTCAGGCAAAAGCGCGCCTATAGCTTAAGGGCGCCCATCTTAAAGGGGGGGGTAAATTCTGGTGTTTCTGGTAGCGGATACAGTCAATCTGTTCTCGACTAGTCTGCTCGTCCAACGAGATATCAAACGTAGTCATCCGAGTCTCAGAGCTCCGGCAGCCGTCATCTGAAGATGGGCTTATAATGGAGATTTCACGTTCCAGAGCTTCTTCGTTGTGTTTCCAGCGCAACTACAGCTCAGGGGCGCTGGTTAAAAGGACCCTTAAGACGGTGAAATTTGCAGACGAGGTCTTCCTGACATCAGCACTACTCTAGTTCAGCTCTGCAATGCACCAAGTTGCCTTTCGATCCGACATTCCAGGTGATCGTGGCAGAGATTCTACCAAGCAGGTAATTTCATGGGCAGACCAACATAAAATTTTCAGTGTATTTTTACAGTCCAGAGGCGCCTAGCCTTTAGGCCTGTCAGATGAGGCCGTTCGCGTTCGAAGTCTTCACGGCTTTCGAGCGTAATTACTTTATCTATTCAACGAGCCCAGTCGTCAGCCTTCGGGATTTGGCAAACGCTCGTACGTGCGAGGTCTTTGGCGAAATGCTGAAAAGTGAAGATATTCGGAAAATGGCCAAGTTTGGAGCGGATATTTTAAATAAAATACGCACTGGCGTTTTTGAGGTCTTAGAAGCAGTTTTCTTGCTTTGTCACCTCTAGAGACTTCTCTTGTGAGTCCTTCTGGCTGTCCGTTAAAACAGATAGTGCCTGAATCGGATCATCACAGTTCCAGATATCAGAGGTCAAAATAGGGCTTTTGGTTGAAAGTTCAACTTCCGTCAAAATGATGTCAGTGCAACTGAGAGCCAGGGGCGCTTTTACTTTTGAGGCCCTTAACGAACTTTTCAGATGCCATGCGTATATCCGTTGGATGCAGAATGTCTCCAGTCATGCAGTGAGCTTCGTTGCCTGTCAGTAGGGTTCGCCGTTCGTCGTTGGCAGCCGTTTGAAGTGTCAGATGGCAGTTTGAAGAAATGGTTTAAGTCTAGAATCCGTAAATGAATTAAATCAGGGGCCCCTAATTTTTCAAGGTGTTAAATGATGGATTTTGTAGTAGTGTCTCCTAGCAGACATTTCTTCCTTGTTCAATAGGCTTTCCGATGAACTCTTTAGTTCAGTCTCAGCATCACCCGGTCACTCAGAAGTCAGTGTTGAAGTTGGCCAGTCGTGACTTTGTCGTTACCTATAAAATAGGAAGTTAATAAAAAGTGGAATATCTTGAGCAAATGGACGCCTATGAGCTCAAGAGATGACTTTTCGGATTCGGGTAAGTCTAACGGTGAATCCTAAAGCTTCATTCGAATTGTCAACTGAAGTTCAAAATATTTAATATTTATTTTGCAATTTTAGCATTAAATGGCGATTTTCTATTTTTGGCGCCTTTGCTATTTGCATGATGAATATTTTATTATTTATTTAAATTCAAACTTCTAGTCAGTGGCAGTTCAACTGAGGGGTCCAATCAGAGATCTTCTATTTTAGTCAGGGTTTTGAATTCTTGCAGTTCACCAGTTGGTGCGAATTTTATCTTATTTAAACATGGCGCCATCTTCATTTTTGTATCATAAGGCTAAAGAGAAATTCGTTTTTCTTAAGAGAAATTCATATCTTCAAAGGAAATCGAATTTTATCAATTTTCAAAGGCGTATTTCTTCAAGGCGAATTTTATCAAGAGAAATTCGTATTTCTTCAGGATAAATTCATGGTTTTATCAAGAAGTAAGGGCGTGCATCTTCAAGGGAAATTCATTCATTCAAAAGAAATTCGCAATTCTTCAAGAAATAAAGGCGAAATTTTCCTTAAGAACAAAGGGCGTTTTCCTTAAGTAAATTCGCAATCCTTCAGAGATCAAAGGCGAATTCTGAAACTCCAGAGTAATTCGTATTTTCTTCAAAAGGCAAATTCGAATTTCTTCAAAACAAAGGCGCAATTCCAAGATAAATTTGTGGTTTTTAAACAAAAATGAATTCTTCCAGTTCAAAGGCGAATTCCTCATCAATTTCTAAAGGCGATTTTATCTAACATATCTTTTGCAAGTTAAAAGTTCACAGTTATCAGTAATTTGAAGAAATCAAGGGCGATTTTCATAGAAAAAGAACATACTAAAAACGTCTTTTTCATCCTTGGATCTCAGATTTCTCTCAAATTCCATTTCGCATGTTCCTGAAATTGGCGAATTTGACAAGTCTCAGTATCTGGATCATTTCTATATAATTTCCTTGAGTTAAAATTGTGCGCTTGATTTTTCTGGAATTTTTAACTTCAGAACATTCATTCTCGAGTTACTAATTTTCTCAACTGAAAAGTCTTTGTACAATCGAGTAGAAGTCATATTTTCGCATATCTGACGTTTTGGGTTGTCTTAGAATCCTTTTCTAGACAAAACCCATATCTCAGATTTTTCGCTGAAAATAATTCTTCGAAAGGCTATTTTTAACTCTCGCAGGCTATTTTTAGCTTCCAGGAATCTTGTCAGAATATAGTCGAGTTCACAGTCAACAGGCGAATTTTTTAGAATGCAGTTCACTCAGCTCGAATACACGACCAAAACAGTCCTTACTCATGATTTCCTCAGGTTGGTTGAGACAGATCTTCACAAGGTGTTGCCAGAAGCAGTTCTTGATCCTGTTAAGATCAGAGCTTCAATTATTCAAAATATTGAGCAGTCTGGTTTACTAGAGGCCGCTTCCATACCTATCTCCGTTCATTGTGTTGAATTCGTGATGGCTTGTATTAAGCATTACAATTCTACTACTGGCGAGATAGTGTCAGTTGACGGACGAGTCATTTGCAGTCTCAAGCCTCTAGACATTGAAAGGAGTTTTGGCATTCCTCAACACCCGAACAGTCTGGTTATTTCCATGGAGCAGTGTGAGCAGGCATTTGATGCCGATGTGGGACAAGTGTCGAAGAAGCATGGCGTAGATGGTTAAAACAAGCGAAGAACAGATTGCCAAACAATGTGGGTCGTGGTGAATACAAGGATGAGTCGCGATTCTAATCACACTCCGAATCGTGTCGCAGTCAAGCACATGTAATGTTTTCCAGCCTTGGATGTATTACATTATTGGTCGCATCATTTCTAAAAGGAGCATTATGACTGGGCATCCTTCATCAGCGATATTCTCCACAGGCAGATCACCGGTTTCCTAGTTGCCCATGAGTTTCACATGTGTTCATATCTCGTGTACTTGATCGCTTATCAGGGTCAGTTCTGAGGACTAAACACCGTGGGCATTCTCAGTGTTCAGAAAGTCTACCGGTATTATGATCAGCTTGAGTTCACTAGAGCTGAACGTCATTTCAAGCGTGTTCACAAGGCTTTTCTGACTTATACAGTGAGAAATTTGGACCGGGAGTTGCACGTTCGTATCTCGGCAGTTGCTAGGGCAGCGATGGATGGATGGGAAGATTGGTTTATTCAATTCCTGACATACACCTACATCCGAGTATACGGATTTATAGGAAATCCAGCTATGCTTCCACGTTATCCTTCGGATAAGACAATCTTTCAGGAGTTCCTGAGACAGATGCATGATGTTCATCGTCTTTTACGCCGCAGGCACAGACCATCTATCAACTTTCCTTTTCAGTTTGGAATGTATTGGTGCAAGTCGGTAATTGATGCTAAAATTGCAGGACAAGAGCTTGAGAAGTATCATCTTAAGTATCTTGTTGAAGCACGTGCCTATGATCTTTCTGGTCATTATATAACTCGCCTTGCTGGAGGTACATATCATGAGCCTTCTATGGAGGATTACAAAGCAAATTGCGCAGATGACTTCGAGGTTCGTAGACGTAGTTAGGGCCGCTTCTCTCTCTCACAGATTTCTGTTTTCTTGTCAAAAGATGTGGGAGGTTTATCAGATGATGAGGGAGAAGTTCTTCCTCAATTTTTCAGAGAGCAGGTTGATACACAACCATTGCCAGCAGTTGATTGGTACGCCAAGGAATACGCAACGGTCAAGGAGAGGTCAAGTAGAGTTATTCAGAACAGTATACTTTACCTCGACAGCAAGAAGACAAGGAGGGTAAGTGTGCCCAGAGCAGAGCCGCTAGTAGTGGTGAATCCTTCGCTACCTTCCTCGTCAAAACCTAGACAAAAGAAGAGGAGTAACCCTCCCAAGAAAGGTCAAGCGCAAAACAATTCAAAGGGCAAGGCGCTTGCCACTGCTACACACACGGAGCCTGACAGACAGCCGGTCACAGAGCCAGTTCAAAGGCCAGTTCAGAGTCTGCCAGTGCCTGAGGTTCAGCTTCAAGTTCCTACACCAGTTTTAGAGCCGTCACCAACCCCAATTCTCATTGAATTGGATTTAGACTCTCCACCTCACAGTGGGTCTTCTACACGTTCACTCTTGTTGCAACCTGTTGTTGCTAGTACCGACCCTTCTAGTAGCATTAGTCGAGACCAATCTTGGATCGAAGCTCAGCTAGGAAGGAAGAGGAGGCAGCCATCATATGTCCTTAATCATTCTGATTTTGATGAGATTTATCAGGATGCGCCAGACAAGAGTGTCAAGAACATGGTCCACATAGAGAGGAACATTGACATGGAGATTGTCGTCGAGACTGTTGTACCTCCACAGGGGAAGAGCTTGGCTGAGTTGGAATCTCAGGATTTTGAGGTTATCACAGTCAACCTTAGTCGTAGCACACGCCAGACTCAGGTTGATCTCCTACAAGTTGCTACAGACAGTGCCAGGGATAGAATACTGAAGGACAGAGAAGATAAGGCAGCCCTCAAGGTTGAAATCAGACAGCTTCGTCAGTACATTTCTAGCCTTGTGCATAGACCAGATGCCATTAACACACTCCCGCCGATGCTTGAGCCTCCAGCAGAGCAAAGTCAACTTAATCACTTAGTTGCATATGGCAAGCGTTTGGATGAATGGGAGGAGGAGTTCGTTGCTAGAGGCTGTGCTAAGCTCACAAAGTTATATCAGTTGCAGTACAATGCACGAGAGCTCCGTCTTCGTCTTCAGGATGAGGAGCGAGATATGGCGATTAACAAACCTCGAGATGAGATTATGATTGCTCACCTGAGTGTGGCATATGATGCAGTCACAGATGCAGAGGATAGAGAAGCTATCTACTCTTGGAAAACACAATTGGTTTTCAAAGCAAAGATAGAAGAGACTTTAGCATCAAAGTTGGCTGAGAGTAGAGAGCACGTTACTAGTGCACTCCGGTTTGTAAGGACTCTAGTGTCTCGCTTACCGTGCCGATATCAGATTGAGGGTGGTGCCTACGTTGAGCTTACCGATGTTCAGTTAGAGCTCCAGGCACTCATTCATACCATTTTCAGTGGGGAGACCATTGGTTGTAAGGTTACTCAGCTTATAGTCATGTTAGCATTATTCGATGAGGCAACAAGGAGCAGAGGTGAACTTCAGTTTCAGATTACAGCTGGTGAGGATATGCTGCATCGACATAGCATTCTTCGACAGAGTCTCATAGCTCCAGATAGTGATGCATTTAACAATCTCGTTGAGGGATTGGTTGCTCGAGATCACAGACAGTAAGCTTCAGTTCCCACCTCTTAGGATAGACATTACACACAGGAGTTAAATGTAATGTCCCCGTTTTCAGCATGATCATAGTTGACAGTGTGTTAGCCCTTTATTGGACCCTTGTGGGCTAGCCAGTTTGGATAGAGGGTCAGTGATGCATTCTGGAGAGTTGGATTGTTCTTGTTTCCAGTGGACAGTGATTGGATCACAGCGAGCATAGGCATTCCAGGAGTTCACAGCTTCTGACGGCACGGGATTATCCTGAGTTTTGAGCGTATTATGGAATTTTAAGTGATTAAGTTAATTATTTAACTTATACGCCTTTTATTAAAGTCACATTGACTTTAATAATATTTGTATATCACTTAAAATGTTCAAAAGAGGGATTTAATATTTTAATGGCTTAAAATATTAAAAGTGCGCCAAGAATTTAATTCATGAACTATTGAGATGAATTAAATATTAATTAAAAGATTTTAAAACCTAAAAGTGGCGTATTCTTCTTGAAATGCGTGCCTTTGCATAAAAGGGCATTTCTGGCAATTGAAACTCATATCTTTGGACTATTTCAATTTGCCTTGTGCATTTTTCTTTTGAGCATTCTCCTGTGACCAGGGTATGATCAATTTGTTCATTGAGGAACGAAAAACTCTTCAGTGTTGAGTACTTTTGAGGCTGTGAAAGATCAGCTGAATCAGTACAGTTGAGAGCTTCACACAGAGGTTCTATAGTTGCAGACAGAGATTTCATATATGCAGTTGTTTGTTCTTTGCATTAATTGAGGGTTTCT
>VDFB02198305.1:0-10833 GCA_007258455.2 Sequoia sempervirens | reverse complement strand
CTTGTGTAGAGAAAACCCTCTTTCCCTTGTTATGATGCTCTTCCTCTAACTATCTTCTCTTGTCTTCTTTCTTACTTTTTCTTCAGCCTTCAATGCCATTTGATAACATTATTCTATACTCCTTGGAATTTTTAAAGCCAATTCATCCTGTATGTTCATTCTCAAACCACCCAAGTACCTAGAAATTTTTGTCATCCTCATTCTCTATGATTAGATCTCGTACTTAATTTGTAAAACTCTTTAGTGTATGCTTTTACATCCATTTCCTTTTTTTCTTAAACTTTGCAACCTCTTAAACATCTAAATAGAATAATTAGAAGGGGGAAATTTACCTTTCATCTTGGCTACCATCTTGTCCCATGATACAATCTTGGATTTTCCTTGCTTTCTGATTATAGATAATTCCACCACAAAAGTGCATGACCTTTTAACTTTGTCTTTGAAATCTTGACTCTCTACTCTTTAGGAATGTCCTCACACGCAAAACAATTGTCCAAAGAAGCGATCCAATCTAACAACTCTTTTTCATTCAAGTTTCCACCAAACTTTTGAACATCAATTTTCACTTTATATTTGTCACCTTTGACTTCCTTCGACAATTTGGCCATTCTCTAATCTTCTGGATCAAGTTCTTCCTCAACATCTTCAAACTCTTCCTCATCTTCATCTTCTGAATCACTACTTTCAACTTCTTCTCTTCTCTTGTTTGTTTCTAAGGTTACCAACCTCTCTTTCAATTCTTTTATCTCTCTAATATACTGAATATTCAAGTCATTCATCTCCTTTGACACATTCTTTCCTTTTGGAGGCATCTTATTAGTTTTGCCTCTTCACCTTCCAATCTTTCTTTCACAAACTACAATATCTTTCCACAGAGATTTGGTACTTTCATTCCGATACCACTTGATAGCAACCAGGGGAGGTCTTGCAACCACACTCAACACAATATCAACCAACAACAAAAATTTCCAAATCACAAACTCTCAAAATCTCTTTATCTCATCAAAACTACACTCTTCCTTGTAGCACTACAAACTGGCTCAATCGGGTATATCTCTCCAATGAGGCCCTCTCAAACTAGGACTAGCATCTTTTCAAGCACCCATTAAGGTTTCCAAAAACATATCAACAAACCACAATAGGATTATTTGTAACAACTTCTTCAAAACTAGTTTTCTACACCAACTAGGCCTGAAATTAGGCTACTTCAACAAAGAAATTTTTCTTGAAAGTTTTCCAAAACCACCAAACACATATGGGAAGAAAAATACAGATATCAAAACCTAAGATTCCACCATTACTTTTTAGAAATTCCACTTCCAAAGTGCCCAAACCAAAAACCCTCCTTTCTAGCCAAAAATCTAGGGTTTTAATGGAAAAAACATTTGTAGACCTTAACAAGACTTGACACCACCTAAAATAGGTTCAATATCCTCTAAACATGCTTAATATATCAAGAAATAATTCTTCCCTAACCATATTTAGACAATTCCTCATTCTAACCTCTCAATTTCATGAGCGAAACTCACTTTCTACCATTAGGGCATCATGCCCAACTCACCATTTGACCTCCCTTGCACTCTCAAACATTCCCAACATTTATTCCTAATAAAAACTACCCATTCCACTAAGGAATGACACTTACAAAAGGTGGAATGGGCTCATTTCTAATTTAAAGCAACAAACCCTTAGAGAACTTTTTTTTCAGACTGAGTTATAGAAAATTGGGTCAAACAACTTTATTTCTTAATGAAATTAAACTCTACAAAAATAAGAATTCTATTAACATTGATTTGAATCCAATTCCCAAATGATTTCATCCTATTCTACATAGTATGGGTCTGTACCATGCTATGAAAATAGAAAAAACACAAAAAGTATTGTTAAAATAGGAGTATTCAATTAGTTTATTCTTCAAAACTTCAAAATTGCAACATCCATCAATTATTTCCTCCATATTTATGCTTATCCCTCTAAAAATAACTACTTCAACTTCCCCACACAGCCATTTGAAATTGAGTGACCATTGGTCTTCAAATTTTGTCTTTTTACCACATTTTAAACTTTGCATTTTTGCATAAATAGAAACTCTTCAATATTTTTCACTTTTTGAAGTTTAAACATCTAAACACCTAATGACCAAGCAAACATGACCCAAATACATTAAAAAATAGTGTCATTGACCTTATTTAGTGCATTTTACCCAAAATCCTAAAGTCTACTTATCATCATCTTGAATTCACAATATTTGATGAAAGGTGCTCCTGGACCACCATTGATATATCTTGCCACTTTCTCCTTGCTTGCTTCACTATGTCTAGTCCTTATAATAATCTTATGAAATTCCTTAGTGTATTCTTTCAGTCATTTCCTTTTATCTTAGGTTTTACAACCTCTTCAGCAACTCCAACTCATAGTCCATAGGTATAAACTGGTTGTTCAATTTTGTCACCATTCTATCCCATTTCACAATATTTTCTTTTACTTTTATGTTTCTCTCCTATTGAACTTCCTTCCACCATATTGCAGCATGTTCCTTTAGCTTATTTTTTACAAATATCACCCTCTCCAAGTCTTCAATTTCTTCATATTCAAAGTTATCCTCAATGTCATTTATCCAATCAATCAACTCCTTGGGATTTAGGTTACCAATATTGTTCAAAATCTCCATTCTAGGTTTCAACATCTTCACCTGATCTAATTCTTCCTCTCTAGTGGTTTCTTTAGTTAGGCCTATAGGTTGAACTTCATCATCATCAATTTCATCATTAGGTCTAGGGTTTAAGCATTTTCTTTTGTCTTCTTCAACAACATCCAATCTCACTTTCATTGTTCGCATAATTTCCATCATCTAATCCATATTTCCAGCAACATTAATAGTAGAATGAGTTATCCTCAATGACATCTCTTACTAGGATCTAGCACAACTACCTCAAGTCGATGATCTAGCTACATGGTTGTAACTACCTCACAGTCGGTGATCTGTCCGCTCAAAGATCTTACAAAATTTCTTGCTCAACTTCACTCTCATCTCCCAAGGTTTGCAAACTTTCTCTAATACCACTTGGTGCATTCAAGGATGGAGGGTCCAGGAATAGGACTGTCTAGCCTTGTAGCAAGATTAAATACAATAAAAACTCAAAGAATTGGAACAACAATCCCACATGGATATATATAGATAATGATCAATTATTCATAGGCAACATACCATTCCTTTCGGCTTATAGATTACTGAATGATATGGCATTAAGCCTGGAAATACAATATGGGTAACAACCCTTATCGCCTACTTTTGTATCTCTACCAGCTCTACTACCCTCCCTAATGCAACTACACAATATATGTATATATATTATTTCCCAGCTCTAAAAAGCATCGGCCTCAAGAGGTCTCAAAACCCAAAGTTGATGAAACATGTGAAGGTCGGCCAAAACATTTAATTCTCCTTTGATCCTTGGAAAAACATGATTTAGATCAAAAAAAAGGTTCCTTAGTGAATGTGCATCCATATGAAATGGTTTCTTGAGCTCTGCAAGTCACGAGATAGGTCTACACACTTGAAAAGCAAGGGCTGATCTATGAATGCTCTTTGTCCAATTACAACTAATATTTTGTTTGCAATATCTTCATACTGGAATCTGTAAAACACTTGAATTTTGGATATGATATAAATGTTGCAATGAATATCATGTGTCCTACTCTGCGAGCTTTGATGTTACAATGTAGTATAATGTAGTATGAAAACTGATATTGGGTCCTAATAGTTAACTATTGAAATACAAGAAAACATGAATGAAAATATTTTTGGTTGATGCAAGATTGCTGGAAACTTGGAATGCTCCTACATTAGACACACGAGGTTGAAGAAAATTGAGCCTTTCACTTTACTAGGCCCAGAGGAAAACTAATGCAGTCCACCTCAGCCTAGGAAATCCATGATGAACCTTCCTTTGGTCTTCCTTTCCATTTGGCTAGATATTCCTTGTATTACCCTTCTTTGGTACTACATCCCACTTTGTTGTCTAAAATTCCCTCAATTCCTCTGTATTATGTGCTATTTGGTCTGGAAAACCAACTTCTCTATCCTTCAGTGACTCTCCTTCATGGTACTAGTATGGGTCTACAATGTTGAATATAGGCTGTATGTCAAATTCCAATACTTATTATATGTCCCAACTAGAAATCTCTCTATTCTCATATATACCATTACTTTCTCTCCTAATACAAACTCCTTATGTCTTCTCTTCTTATCTTCTTTCTCCTTGTAGGTATTTTTCATCTTCTTCAGATGCACCTTGAATTGAGTATGCATGGTTTCCATGAATCCTACAAATTATTCTACCTCTGAACTCCTTTTATTCTCCATACTAATATCTCTTATTTCTATTACTCCCATGGGTTGTTGTCCTATCAAAATTTCAAATGGTGTCCTCATGTGCTCCAATTTATTAAATTGTTGTATGCAAATTCTTCTTGTGATAGTATTAAGTCCCAATTTTTTAATTTTCCTTCATTCAAACACCTCAACAAGTTCCCCAAACTCATGTTTACCACTTCTCTTTGTCCATCTATCTATGGCTGAAATGTTGAACTATACTTCAAATCTATCTTCATCTTCTTCCACAATGTTTTGTTAGAAATAGAAAATGAATCAAGTAACTTCATCTAATACTCACATACCAGGTCCATGTAATCTCACAATCCCCTAAAAGAGGTCAGAAACATGTGTTGCATCACTAGTATGGCAAATTCATCTAGAAAATCCATCTACAACAACAAGTATAGAGTGAAATCCTTTCGATGTCTTAGGTAATCCCAATAGAAAATCCATTCTAATGTTCTCCCATGGTCTCTCTGGTACTATCAATGGTGTATACATTCCAGTGCTCTAACTATTTCCTTTTGCAACTTGATAAATCCTACAACTTTTAACATATTTCTTGACATCCTTATGTACAATTCCTTGTATAAAAATAATTCCAACTCACCAATGCAAGCACAGCCTTTATCAATTCCAAAGTGTTCTTCTAATCCCTTCAATAATGTTTTCCTTGATCAAATTTTCCCTCATTGAACTTCTAGGAATACATAACTAATTGTTCTTGAACAACATACCTTCCTAAATGAAATAATCCAACCATTTGCTTCTATCTATCTCCACAGGTTCCTTGCAATCCTTCCATGCCTCAGCTAAATCAATGTCATCCTAATACATATGCTTCAATTCTTCTTCAAAACTCCATACTTCATTTTGGCCTCTGCCAACAAGTCTTCACGTATCCTAAGTAACCTTGTTTAACTTTCCACTCTAGTGCTTCAACATAAAAGTGTAACTCTATAATAATTATACCCATCTCATATGTATCAGGTTCAACTTCCCTTGACTATTCAAACATTGTAAAGCTTTATGATCCATATACAACACAAATTCCTTAGGTAACAAGTAATTTCTTGATCATAAACTGAATATCTTCTCCTAGCATCATTCAATTTTTGGCTAAAGTAGGCTACTGGTCTCCCTTCCTGACTTAACATAGCAACTATTGCACTTCCACTAGCACCACAATCTACTTGGAATACCTTATCAAAGTCTGGTAATGCTAACACAAGTTGTTCTGTCAGCTTTTGCTTCAACAAATCAAAACTCTTTTGTGCTCCTGATGTCCACTTGAATTCCTTTCAGTCACCCCTCATTTTCTCTGTCATAGGTGTGCAAATACTACTAATTTTTTTGATGAACTTCTAGTAAAAACTTGCTAGTCCATTAAATGATCTTACCTCTCCAACGGTCATAGGTGTAGGCCATTCAACTATAGCTCTAACCTTCTCCGGGTTCATCTTCAATCCTTTTTTAGATATCACAAATCGCAAATATACTAGTTCTTCCTATTGGCATATAGCTTGGGAGATTGTTTTTGGCTACTAGTGTTGTCATTGATGGCAACTGAAGTCATTATCTTAGTCTGCAGATTAGGATCTAGCTATACTACAAGAAAATGTAGAAGACTGTCTTTTACCAACAGAAAGCATGAAGAACAGGGTATCTGATTAGTTAGTCAATCTCTATGCTTTGCCAGATTATTATTTTGTATTGTGGATCCCTAGGAAAGCTTCTTAAGCATGTATGATTATCTCATTGGTAGGTTTTGTGGTGTTGCAACAATTGGTGTATGAGTTAAGAGATTCGGTAGAATGATTTATTGTTTATTTTCTCATTATGGCCGACCTAGTGTATATAGCTTGTCGCAGATGTATAAGGAGTATTTGTTTCAATATTTCTTATTTTCATAATTTTGACTTGGGTCTTGGCTATAGTATAGCCAACTTGTGTGGGCACGCATTAATTTTAATCAGTGATTTGAGATGACCATTGAAAGATATTTCATGTTTTGTAAAAGTCGACTTGAGGTAATGAAATCCTTGTTAGCGGATATATATGTGAGATCCGTAACTCATTCTGGTGTGTGAGAGAAGAAGTATGGAAGTGTGTAAATGTGTATAAAGCAGAGCAAATGTGTGTGCAAGTATTAGAAGGGTGATTTAAGTGATTTATGCATAGTTTCAAAAGGGTAGAAAATAGAGAAGAGTAGAGCAGAATTTTAGAGTCAGTCAGAAGGGTTGAAGATCATTTTAATTGAGCTTCATTGGAACTAAATCCAAGCATTTGTAGATGTTATCTTCTCAGTTCAAGTTTTTGTTTTAATCACACACATCTTTGTATTTTGTAAGGCAGTGGGCCTTCCTCATTTTGAGTAGTGAGTTGTAGGTAGTGTGATGGAATGTATGTGCATTCCCTTTTGTTCATACTTTTAATAGAGTATAAATTGTGGATTAATCTCCACAGTGGTTTTTCCCCTAATAGGGTTTCCATGTAAAAATATTGGTGTTATGGTGTTTACATTCTCTCTTTAATGTGCTTACATGTTTGTCTCAGTTTATATGTAGTGAGTAATATTGAATTTTAAATATTCTTGTTGATAGTCTTATGTTTCCATCGAAATTTAAAGATTGTGGAACACTAATTCGCACTCCCCCTCTCAGTGTTCCTAGAGTCCAACAATTGGTATCAGAGTAGGTGTCTCTTCAAAAGTTTAATAGCTTGAGGTGGATCTTGGATTACAATGGACTCTGGTGGTATTCAACGGGAGCTTATGGTGGCACTTGATTGTCTTGATCAGTCTAAAGTAGAAGTCATAGAATTAAAAGCAAATCTTATGGCTGCAAAAAAATGCATTCAATCATTGAAGGATAAAACTAATGATTCAAGAGAAAATATGAAGGAATTATGTGGTTAGTTGAAGCAAAAGGAAAGCAGGGGCCCATAAGATATTCATCTAAATCAAACCCTAAAAGAAATAACTAAAGAGTGTGAAAAGCTTGCTAGGAACAATGCTACTCTAAAGCTTGAGATGGAATCTGTGGCAATGAAGTTAACTAAGGAAATTGAAGAAAGAAGAATGAATGAAGAGAATCTGGCTTATTCTTTGAAAGAAATATCTAAAGAATGAGGTAGAGTTAATAGTGTATTCATTCAATTGGAGAATGAAAGTTTTGCAACAATCAAGAAACAATGAACATGAGCTTGAGAGATAGATAGTTATTCTTAGAGATGAACTTACTACTACAAATGAGTTTAAGGAGAAGTTCAATATGAGTTCTGCTAAGCTTGATGAGATGACTAAAGGACAAAAGGATGCAAATGATAAGAAAGGTCTTGGTTATGTGAAAAGTGAAAGCTCTGGATCTGAATAGAAGGATACCAGACAAAAATATAAAATGGACAAAGGCAAAAGATATCCGGTAAGGCAACCCAATGCTCAGAAGTTTAATGCTTACTGCTTTGTTTGTAATAAATTTGGACATATGGCTTCTCAATGTAGAATTAAGATAAATTCTAGTTGTCCATCATTTTTCAGTTGGTGTTTTAATTGCAAAAAGATTGGTTGTAAGTCATTAGAATGCAAAAGTATTTTTGTTAGTATAAAGAATATTAAATGCTACACTTGTGGAAGATTTTGGAATATTGCTAATCAATGCAAATCAAGGGGAAATCAATGGAATTAGTGGTCTAGACAAAGAAACATGGTATGTTACAACTACAAAAAAATTGGTCATTTTGCAAGATTTTGTAGGAACATGGATAAAAGACCTGTCTGGTATATCAAGGAAGAAATTCACAAAAAGAAAAAAGAGGAAAATGAAAAGAATCCATGGAAGAGATAAGAGATTAGATGAAGAAAATGTGGGTAAAGAAGAGTGGATCTGATGAAGGTGATAAGGCTGTACCAAAAGCTCCCTTCAGGAATTCCTTCGGCAATTGATTTCAGGCCATTTGCCTAAGGGGAGTTTTCAAGAAAATATTTTTCCCCCTGTGTGTAGTTGGTACCAGAATGTAGGAAATTGTCAACAGTTATGTTACTTATATGGTGATCGGTAAAACCCTGTTTTGTACAGAAAATGAAGCAAATCAAAGGAACAGTGATTTTGGATGAATATAGTAGTCAGAAGGTCAAAGATGTAAGAAATTTTTTCCTAGTCGGTAAATTGAAGTGGCTTGAAGCTGCAAAACATAAGAATTTGGACATCTGGAATGAGTTTCCTTATTTCTTCAACATAGAAGTGGTCAGGTTTATCTTGAATAGATTGGATGATGATATGCTTACTCTAGATAAACCCTATGAAATTTCAAAGGATGTGATTAGAAGTTTGATAGGATTATGCAATATTGGATATGTCCCAAAAAATAATTTGATTTAGAACATTGAGGTGGAAGCCCTAATTGGTGTAAAATGAGATCAGAGGGCTCTGGTAATTGCAACGATCAAAGATCCACTAACAAGGTACATTGTATATGGAATTTCATTCAAAATTTTGTTCAGAAATAGGGAAGGAGCAACCTCTCCAGGGATAGTCTACATTGTGCACAAATTGATAATGGAAGATTTTGATTTTGATTTGTGTGGATTGTTGAAGGATCAATTGATGGAAAATATACAATTGATGAAGGATATAGATTACCCCTTCAGGTTTGGTACCCTAGTTATATGCATTATGATGTATTTTTTGAATTGCTTACCTTAAAATTATAATGTGGTATGGAAGGAGAATAGACCAGTTTCTAAGCAAAACTTTGAGCATTTCAACAATCTTGAAAATGGTGAGCAAGTTTATGAAAATTTATTTTCAAAATAGTTAGGGAAGTTTGAAGTAGGTAGTATTTCACTCCCAGCAAAAGAAATTGACATTGGATCTTCTTTTGGTAGGGCGGAGAAAAAGCAGAAAAGAGCAAGAGAGTTAGTTGATGACACTCCTCTAGCACTCAAGTCAACAAAATTTGAGGAAAAAGGTAAAGAGAAGATAGTTATGGATATAATTGATGAAGACTCCAAATACACCCCAAGAGATGAATCAGAATCAGTTGAACCAAATGTGATAATAACAGAAGAAAGTGACGAAGAAGGTGATTTATTCAAAGCAAAGATACTGTAGATTATTCAGGAAGATGATGGAATGCAAAAGATAGCTGACATATGGATAAATGGACCATCATATGAATAGGATGTTATTGAGGACAATCTAGGAAAATTCTTAGTGCACAATAACATTTAATTAGCAAGTCTGTAGAATGTACTTCCAAAATAATTGATTGAATGTATTAGGGAGGCTATGGCCTCTGTGCCTCTGGATAGGAAAGAAGAAGTAATCTTACATTTGAAGGAGTATTTTACGCTATCTCTTGCCAAACTAAAAAAGAAAATGAATGTGTTAAGACAATGCATTGACTCAACAAATAAGATCTACAATTATTGTCTTAGGTGGCCTCATGTGGTTGGTAAATACAAGGACAAGCTAGAGAAATTTGAGAATGAGTTGATCAAAATTAATTAGGATTACAATATGTCTCAGGACCACGATGAAGTAGTTAAGAAAAAGATTCATGAGTTGGGTGTGTTGGGAATGCAAAGGTTCATTCTTCCGTAAGCACTTCCTCATGGATATCTTTCAAAAGTGAAGGATCAAATCTAATGCAACCAAGTTAGAACTAATGATTGAAGTTATGAAGAAAGAAGAAAAAGCGGTGAAGAATCCATTACCATTCATGAATCCCTTTGTCCGCGATCAAAAGGACATTATAAATAAAAAATTTGATAATAATTATTGGGATTGCAATGGATGCTTGGAAAAATTTCTTCCTCTAAATGAAAGATAAGTATAAAATAATTTTTGATTTGAGCAATAGTTGTAATTCTTTCAAATTTTGACCAATTTTTGCATCATCAAGCGAGAGAGCAAGAGGGAGAGAAAGCATCAAATTTTTTGTCATTGATGTCAAAGGGGGAGAGAATGTAGTGAAAAATTCCTTAACATCCAAAGGGGGAGTAGTGTTTTTATGAGTTTTGAAATTTTGAGTTTTGGTTCTGATACTTAGTCATTTTTCACTAAGTGTTGCCATCAATGCCAAAGGGGGAGATTGTTGGAATATGGCTTGGGAGATTATTTTTCGATACTAGTGTTGTCATTGATGGAAATTGAAGTCATTATCTTGGTCCACAGATTAGGATCTACTTATACCGACATAAAATGTAGAAGACAGTGTGTTACCAATAGAAAGCATGAAGAACAGGTTATCCAATTAGTTAGTCAATCAATATGATTCAACAGATCATTATTTTATGTTGTGGATCCCTAGGAAATCTTTTTAATAATGTATGATTACCTCATTATTAAGTTTTTTGGTGTTGCAACAATTGATGTACAAGTTAAGAGACTCGGTAGAATGATTTATTGTTTATTTTCTCATTATGGATGACCTAGTGTATATAGCATGTCATA